>CACVCL010019415.1:0-105279 GCA_902729485.2 Mus minutoides | reverse complement strand
GCCTTGTTAAAGAAGTAGGTCATAGTAGGTGGTCCTGGATCATTGGAGCTATGCCAATGGGCTCCCCTGCCCTCATATTGCAGCTCGAATGTTGGTATTTGCTCCACCACATGCTTCAGCCACATGCCCTGCCAGAGGTCCAGTCACAGACTTGAACCTTCCTGTTAATTAGATAAACTGCCTCAGGTATTTTATCACAGTAACCTGAAGTTACTTGAAACATGGAATATCATTTAGCATCGGTACAAAGGATGCTTCCATAAACATCCTGACTCCTCCAACCACAGGTGAGTATTTCTTCCTGGGACTTTCCCAGTCACCCAGCTCCAGAGTGTGTCCAGACATTGCTGTAGTCTACCCGAGCTTACTATTATTTCTGCGTAGGACATCACTCTCCTCCTGGGTTCTCTGATACTGGCTCGTCTTCATTTTCCTTTCAGAGCACCGCAGAATAGCTAGTGTACAGTTAGTGCTAAATTTTTTGCTGGGAGGATGGCTCACTGCCTGGATGGATGGTTATTGTTTAATAAAACGAATCGCTATGACAGTGAGAAACGGGAATACAGACCTGAGGCTATTGCAGATGTGAGAAAGAATAGCTAACGCGATGGATACTGACATGATAGAATAGAAGAAGAAAAAAAAAAGAAGAAGAAGAACAAGAAGAAAAAAGAAAACTTCTGACTGTTCCAAAGGAGTCTAAAGGTGCTTGGAATTTTATCACGTATGTACCTGGTCCTAAGATGTAAATTTACAAGTAAGACAAATACAGCTGTGTGTCAGAATAAAAGGTTATGGCACAGATTGGCAAGGCTGATGGACTCCTTGTCCAGTTTCATTTGTTCCACTCAGCTGTGGGGAGTGGAGAGGCCGTTTTCCTCCCAGGCCAGTGTGCTGGGAAAGTCACAGGAACTGAGACACAATCATCTTTCACTGTCAAGTATGACACGTGATCGTCCACCACAGTGTCCTATGTGTCAGTGTGTAATGATAGAAGCTGGTCACACCTGGTTCGGGGCCGCAGTTATCCACGCTTGCCTGTTCCCCATAGCTCCCATTGCTCCACACCCCCTGATGCTCAATAGCATGCCTTGGCGACTCTGAGAATTCTGCTGCCTACAAAGTATGTTTGGCAAGTGGTAGTGGAGGTGACTGATGTGGAGATTGAACCCAAGGCCTAATGCATGCTAGGCACGTGCTCCACCATTGAGCTACATGCCAACTCTCCTGCCTTCCCCCTCTCCACCACCACCGCCCCGCCCCGCCCCGCCCCGCCCCGCCATGCCACCCCACGCCACGCCACGCCCCGAAATGCTCCCTGACCTCATTTTCTCCTCACAACAGCCGGGCAAGCCTGGTGAGCTCATGCTACTATTTAACATGTGAATAGACTGAGATTTAGGTGAGCAAAATAAACTTTCCCGAGAGAGAAAGTAGAGGAAGGCAAAGGGCTTGGGCAGGCTGTGGGTGTTTGTTTCTGACACCCGAGAGCTACCAGAGTCCTGCTGTGGCACTATGTCAATCTATCCCGGGTGGAAAGCAAGAGAAAGGAGTGCCCACGGGGATGTACCCACCTAGGAGGGCAACTGAAAGTACACTACCTAGTCGGAACACAGGAACACACACACACACACACACACACACACACACACACACACACACAGGCTGGTTCAACAAAACTTGGTGATGACTCATGCATTAGGACCATTAGCCAAACAAGGAACCCAAGCACAGGCCACTCAGACTATCCAAGAGACTCTTCAGGACCCCGGACTGATGGAGGAACATGTCAGAAGAACAATCCCAAGATGAGAACCTTTGATCTTGCTCCTGTTCGCGGAGCCCCAGGAGGGGAAGGACTGCTTCTTTCCTCCATTCTGAAAGGGAGATGGGAAGGGAAGATATCAAGCCAGAAGAGAGTACCCAGAACATTCCCCGTGGCCACACTGGAGCCCGTGGCCTTGTACAGTGCTAGCTCCTTTTCCCAATGAGGGTGACACTAAACTCTCCAGGTGGTCGTCCTGGGTGGCCCCACCCTACCTGGTCTACTGGTCCCCTCACTGTGCCACTGCAGGACTGTTCCTGACCCTGGCCTTGTGCCTCTCACTGTCCTGAGGCCTCAAGTTGACTTGACCACGGCTGCCCAAATAGATCTCCAAATACTCTTCACGAGTCTCCCTCCTTTCCTCCCTGGTTGGAAAGATACAGCACCACACACATATACATACACACCTACGAATGCTCTCCTCTCTTTGTCAAGGGCAATATACAGCCTTCTGGCTTCAAAGAAGCCTTTGCAGAGCCTCTCAAATGTAACACTCGACTGCTGTATTCCCCTGACATGGATGATATGCAAAAACAGGAGGCAAAGCCAGCTCCCCACCACACCCGCACAGAGTTCTTTATGTGACAATCTGGCACCTTGCTTTCGGAATGAGATAGTCTTCCTGAACTTAATGCTTTCCTCTCCACTTGCAACTTAAGGAAGAGTTAGAATCTTGTTCCCAGAGCCCGGGCATAGAGGCACAGCAATCAGACATTCCCGTTTATCACAGTGCTCAGCTTGGACCTTCATCTCCTCTCCAAGCAGGGTAAACCAGCTTATGGTCACCTCCCAGTTCTCAGAGTGAAGGCTGCAGAAGAGAGGGCCCACCTAATTAGCAGACTCGTGGTTTTGATGCAAAAGCAGGAACTTGGAGTTGAGAGGTTGTATCATAAGCCTGGCTCTGCCATTAAATAGTTATGGGGATCTGGACCAGCTGGCTACCCCCAACCCCTGCCCTGACCCCCACCCTGCGAGCTCACATTTCACTTCTCAGAAGTAATGAGTATAACACTATGGTCTCCATGTTCCTTCCAGCTTTAGGAGTTTTGCTGAGTTAGTTGGTCTGGGGGATTGTAAGCAAGGCCTTGGAAGTTCAAGGGCAGAGATGACGTCAGAATCCCTTTGGGGAGAGGCTGTCACTTCCACTAGTGTCAATGGCTGCTTTGTTTCAGGTGACAGTAGAGTCATAGAGTCTGTCTTCCAACTTAGGGACATGTCCTTCTCTACCTCAGGATAGAGGAAAAAAAAAAACACAAAAGCACAGCTTCCTGGGTCTGGGGCCATGAGGGCGATCTCAGGCCTCAGCCATTCAAGAAAGTTGCAAGATCCAAAACAGGCAGTGCTGGCCTTCCAAGTGCTCTGTCAGCTAAAGATAAAAATATCACGGGCCCGGGGATGTTCCCAAGCATAAATCAATCATCCCAAACTATTTCTGTTCTTATCTTTTGCCCTGAAGACCTTTATCCTGCCCTCTCCACGGCTGCACCCCAGCCACCTTACACCCCGGAGTGGGATCAGGATTCAAGGCTTCCCTTACCACAAGTCACTATCTTATCCAAGTCAGTATGGGAGTCCTTACCCGACTTGCAAGGGAGCAGGCAGGCATTCTGATGCCTTGGCTTCCATCATCCTGCACATGGGGGCCCATTCTGATAATCAGATTGATTCCCTCCATGGTGAGTCAGGTCTCTCGGCCTTTTAGGCAGAGGAGCTACCTCTGGCTCTGGTGGGTTTCTGGGAGGAAGCAGTATTGAGTAAGTCCCTTCACCATTGACATGATGAGAGTAAGGCTTGTCACTATCGTGCTTACGGGGATTAGAGTACCTGCCCCTTAGGGCCACTTGGAGGATTAAATGAGGCTCTGTAGATAAAGCATTAAATTTGGCACATGGCATGTTGCAGATGTTCAGAAAAACAAGAATTGTCTTCCCCTGCTAGCCTTCCATCTGGCTGTCACCCTCCCACGACTGACCCACGTCTTGAAAAAGCTCCTTTGAGAAGACTTTTTTGTCAGCCTGTCAGGTTCAAACCCAGCTCCTGGGGAGGCCCTTGAGGATATCTGATCCACTCCCTAAATCAGTCTCCTAGTAATAACCACAGATGCCACGCTGCCGGGCCATCTGGAGACGTCTGCCTTATCCTCGGGCTTCTACCGCCCTCTAGAGGCTGTAGAGCCACACTGCTGTCAATTCTGGCTAGTCCCGTAGAGACTGAGGGACCCTCACTCCACAGACTTGAGGCACCATGTGGATTAAGGGAAGACAGAAGGAAAGGCAAGATACTTCAGAGTAGCATGGGGAGTTCTAGTCCACAAAACACTTTCTGGGTGAGGTCCCCGGAACACCGTTCCTGCGACAACCTCAGCACGCAAGGGAATTGCAGTCATTCATTGTTCACTCAGTGGAAGCTCATTAACGAAGGGTACATCTCAGGTCTATCTCACAACCTTTCGGAGAATCATCTGAACCAGGTCTGTAGAGCTCAGTGTAAATACCAGCTCAGTGTTTAAAGCATTGTCAACCTCGGCCATGTTGTAAGAACAGCATATCTAGACTACATTGAAAGGTGTTTGTAGGTGGGAGGTTGCTCCATTATAAAGTGCTTATGTTCACAAAGCCCCAGGTTTCATGCCAACATCCCATAAGTGGGACAAGGTGGCAGATGCCTGCAACCCTAGCAATTGGCAGGGGGACTATAGGTTGAAGGTTGAAGGTTATGTTCAGCTATACAATAAATTTGAAGCTAGCCTGGGATCTTATCCCAAAAAGATAAGGGGGGCAGGAGGAGGAAAACAAAAAGGGAAAAAAAATGTGGCATGTGCATGCATGTGCACGTGCGCTCGTGTGTGTGTGTGTGTGTGTGTGTGTGTGTGTGTGTGTGTGTGTGCACATGCACATGCTCACTCATTTTAGAAATAATGACTAGCTATGGAAGATGCTAGCATTTGTTGGGAGAACCTGTAAGCATCTCTCATATGGCAAACAGCTAACGGATACATTTATTAGGACATCAGACATAACCGTCTGCATCGTTTCTGCCTGTGCTCCTCCAACGGTTAGACATGAAGACTGTGTCTGGCAGGCTGGGCGCTTGAAAGGAAGCATCTGACCCCATTACACTGTCCATGCAGTGGTATGCTGTGCTGGAACCTCCTGCCTGGGCAGTGGGGGGGGGGGTCTTTCCTGTTCTCTTTACCAACTGCGAGCAAATAGAAGAATCTACGCAGGGTTCATTAGGCCCAGACATTGCATAAGAGCAAAGGGGGCCAAGTCTTTGATCGCTGCAGCTCCCTTATGTAACAGGAGTTTTTGGGTCATGTATTTATAGACTTAGAGCAGGGGAAGATCCTAGTGATTATTGTGGTCTAACTCTTTCATTTCCCAATAAAATGCATCATAGGAAGAGAAGGCATTTGAAGGGCACACATTTGAAGTCGAACTCGGGCTTTCCCCTCTGACTGATATTGATCTCAGTATCACAGTTTCTAGGTGAAAATTATTCTAAGGGAAGTCCTTAAACAGAATCTTATAGATATATATATATAAATGGGAGGAGAGAAGAGACCCAGAGCGCCGTAGCTGCTACTCAATGATTAAATTGGTTGGAGTTTTGCACCAGAGAATAATATAACCTTAGTAGCTCGACAGTACTGGAATTAACCTCACATTCATTATCATGTTTTATTGTCTTCCATGATGCAAAGGTATTGGAGGTTTTAATCTCCCCCCCACCCCACCCCCCCACACACACTGTCTCACTGAAGACTACGAGTGTGAAGCTGTGAGCTGCAGTTACAACATGGTCCTCGGTGGCTTGGCAGATATAAGCTTTCTGAAGAAAGCCATGCAGATCTAGAGAAACTTTGGTTTAAGTGTCAAGAGGTGTGTGAGAATCCTAGATACACAGGCCATGCAGCGAGTAGGGACATAATGCAAATACTTGCTAACCTCATTTCAAACATGTGATCAAAATGGACTCAGAATTACCCAGAATTATTCAAAATTGCCACTTGGGCCAGCAGCCCCCATTTGCTTATTGGTTTGTTTGCAACTCATTATTTGGATCACAATTGTCCATTCAATTTCTTGAAAATGCCATTCTGCCGAGTCCCCACACGAAGTGTGGAAGTCTGGATACTATAGTATGCACTTGTGGCTCCAAGGAATCCTCACTGTAGTATAAAACACTGCTGGGGAATCCTCCTCTTCAGACCCTCACAGACCAGGATTTACAGTTTTCTGGTGTTCCAGTGGCACACTAGGAAGAAACGAAAGAATTGTCATCGCCATGTTTCTTCTGTGGCGTCCCTCCCACTCTGTCCCATACACACCACAACCAACACCATTGCCAAGACCAAACCCCATTTTATAGTCTCAGCTAAGGAGGACACCCCAGCACGGGACACCCTTAAATTCCTAGTCCTTCCTTTATTTTTACTGAGCATGTCTCACGTAGCAGCCAACCTAGTGGTCCCTTTATGCATGGCACTCGCTGTCCTTAGAAAGCACGCCTGTCATGTGGAATCAGACTCTCGAGTAAGCCCACTGAGGAGCTTCGTAATCACCAGAGCACTGTGACAGAGAAGAGAGTCTTTGATCTAGGCTGGAGGCATCTGCGAGCATCTTTAAATGATTGACTTTTGCATCCCATTCCTTGCATAAAGCTAACTTTGCCACCTGCCCATGGGTACCACTCTTGTTAAAGATACAGGGCCCGGGTAACCATGAGCAATGATATCGTGGTGGGTTCTGGCTCCTGGGGATGGAGTAGCACGGCCACAGGAGCTTCACTGTGTAAGTTCCTGCATGAGGACTCACCTATCCGAGCCTCAAGCCTGTCGTATTGGGGACAGTGAGTATTCACTTTACCTATAAACCTACAAGATGTGAAATGTCAAAATCCACCCATCTGCCAACCCAACAGAGGCTTTGAGTATAATCAGAGCTCTCTGTGCATAGCTCCTGTATCACACAATATAGGCTAGGCCAGCACCGATATCTCATGGGGGAAAAGTGCTCCTAGCAAGTTCCCCTTTCACCTGGCATGGCCCACTGAAAGTAAAACCAAGGGGCTTCCCAAAGGGAAGGGTCCTGAAGAACATAGAATTCATTTACTGAAGTTCTCAACCTATGGGTCATGGCCCCTTAGGGGGTTGCATATCAGATATCCTGCATATCAGATATCCTGCATATCAGATATTTATTTTACAATCATAAGAGTAGCAAGATTACTGCTACTGTTCTACTATTACATGCCCCTCCGAGGTGGAAATCAGTCACCACATAGAGAAGCCATCTGGTTTTCCCAAAAACCCTGCAAAATCCTTTAGCGTAATTATCTATGTCCCCCAGTATCAGGAGGGCAAATGGTAATGTTGAAAGAAACACCATTAATCAATCATATTCTTCCCTTTCCCTTCCCTCTCCACAGCCCCTCACATGGTGTTTTTAGCAGAAGAGTCACCCAGATGATCGTGATTAGCAGCAAAGACTGGATGTTCTGCAGATTTATCCGTTACCTGAAGCCAGCTGGAAAATGATGACATTCCCAGGTAACAAAGGGCTGTATGTGCCTCATCCCTCCCACCGAGAAAGAAGCCCACGTTCAAAGGGGGATGGTCGTTATTCTCTTGCAAGTTCAACACAGTGTCACACATGGCTCAGGGAAGGCAATCCTTGACCCAAGGCCAGCGGGGTAAAACGGAGGCTGAGAGGTCTCCTCCCTGCAGCACCTTCCCCTTGAGTCTGTCAGCTGGCCCCCATCCACCCCAGGGTAGAGTGGGAATTTGTCGAAGTGTCTTACCAGGGTGGTGAACTGGTCCACGCAAGCGTTTCGGATCTTCTCCGGAGTGGCAGGGCTGTCTAGCTGGAAGAGTTGTTTTGTGTTACTGTCGCCGGGCTGAGCTCGGGCTGCGCGGATGGCGTCTTTGATGGCGAAGAAGATCGAAGAAGCCAGGAAAAGAGGTGGCTCCCCGACAGCCTGAAAGGACAGAATATAGAGCAGAGAATCAACCAGACTTTAACATCATCACACTGACCCAGGAGGCCAGGCTATGAGCCCTGCACTGAGAGAGATATCAAGTGATGTCCGTAAACAGTTCCACCCAGCTCTGATGGAACCACAGCAAATAAGCCAAGAAGAGGTCAGCCAAAACTAATAAAGGCCTGAGAAACTACTTCTTAAATAACTGATCTTCATAAGACTTATTTTTAGCTCGTACTATGTAATTTTCTCTGACAATACCATAAAATGCACATTACATAACTACATGATATATATTTGAAAGTTGTATTAAATAATCATTTTTATTACTGAGACAGAGGTTGGCTATGAAGCCCTGCCTGGCATTGGTACTCACTACGTAACCCAGGTTGTCCTGGAACTTTTAGAAATTGTCCTACCTCAGCCTCGGAAATACCAGGATGATAGGTATGCACCGCCATGCCTGTACTGTTTTGTAGATCAAAAACTTGGCATAAGTTTTAGCCTTTCCCTCAGTTACTGGCCCAGGGGAATAGTCTATCTACATCCTTGACAGCAATGCTAAATATGCACTGTAATTACATGTGCAGATCTGCTAGGACTGCATGCATCTCCTAATAGAGGTTGACTTTTCTCCCTGTGAGACTTAAGTGCATCAGAATCAAGGATACTTATTAAAACCTAGGTTTTGAGGTTCTGCCTTCTTGAACTACAGAACCAAAATTTCTGAGGTTATGATCCTCAGAGATACATTTTTCTCATGAATCTAGTGACCCTAGCACATGGCCCTTTGTAAGAACCCATAGCCAAGGTCACAATGTGTTCCAGACCCTACCCACCCTCAACAGGATAGTGCGCCATGACCTGAGAAAATATTTCATCAGATACAAGTCATGGTTTTGCTGCCTCAGAGACACAGGACTACATTGCTGAGCCAGGTTGATTCTTAACCACGGTCTGTGCTTTTTATGGATAGGAATAAAGGAAGCTCTCTGCGCACAACTCCCCAGGCTTGTTAGCGAGGTTTTAAGGTTGGATCTCAATAACTAGCGGGGATGACAGAATGTACTGGAAGATACTCCCCTCCTGTGCAGCCAATTTGCATATTCTCACAAAAACACAGAGATGCTGTATCTATGAAACCATCTCTGAGGATCAAGGTCCATGATGTATGACAGAGAGCAGCAGAGATCAGACTTTGATCCATAGGATTTGCTTAAGAGGTCTCTCTGAGGCTCCCTAAAGGAGCCAGCTTCAGTCAATATGATCAAGATGTGTTCTCCTGAGCCCAATTCCTTTGGTTCTCAACTCTGCTGCCTTACCAAGGCCAGTGGCAATCCCCTTCCTCCTTTTGGGGGGATCCCTGGCAGACCCACTAGGCAGGTGACTGAAACTCCTTATCCCCCCCCCCCCTCCCGCAGTGGTCTCCCATCCTAAAGGTTAGAAGGCAGCACAGAGCCACCGTACCTTGGATGCATAGATGGCCTTCTTGTTGGGGCAGTCTCGGAGGAGGGATACTTTGAACTCAACGGGGATGCTGCCAAACGCAGGGATCTTGTAGGTACTGGGGCCACGAGTATGCAGGCTCCCCTCAGGGGAGTAGTGTAGCTCCTCCATAGTGAAGAGACCAAGACCCTGGACAAATGCCCCTTCTACCTGCAGGACAGAAGGTGGCCATGGTTAGCACCTCCCCTCCAGTCCCCAGGACAGATACTGATGACTACCATGGATGTAAAACCTGACCTAGAGTGGGGCCTGGAAGGGGCCAGTTCCTGTCTGGCTCTTGCCACAGGACCAAGGCCTCCCTATTGGCCTGTCACTGAACTTGGCCTCAAACAAAACATGCCTCTGTTCCAAACGTGTCGTCAGGGTGGTAGATACCATTTCTCACTAAAACCTGCCACTGTGCAGATGGAGATGGATGTTGTCTCCGTCTTGCCACTGGTGAACCAGCGCCAGGACACAAGCTCATAGGAAGGATTCCTGGAGTAGTCAATCCTTTGAAATTTACCTCCAGCCTCATTGGGTTCCCACTCCTGTCTGTCTTCTGAGAGGAAGTGTCCCTGCTATGACTTACAGATCTAGGGCATCCTCTACACTATGCTGGTCCCCATCTGTTCTCCCATCCCTATTCAGAAGCGTGATATGTGGCACTGCCAGGGCTGAACAAACACAAGAGGGCGCTGTTGGTAATCTTTGTATCCACAGTACTTGATGCCATCTGGCCTACAGAGGGCATTCCCCAAGCAGACAAACTGAGTGTGTGTGTGTGTGTGTGTGTGTGTTTTGACTAAAGAGTAGATTAGCCTTTTGTATTATTTTCGAAGTTTACTCATATTTTCTACCAGATGCACCTAACCCAAATTGTTACCCCCCGCCCCCTCTCAGCTTCTCCAGCTTGACCTACTCTATGAATCCCATATTTTCCACAAAAAAAAAAATGGTTTTCATTTGGGAAGTTCTTTTCCTACTCATGGTTGAGCTCACACCTTTTGGTGGATCCCTCTACCACCCCAGTCTTATTACCATTTTTGTCCTAGAGAGTAGTTTATCTAATTGCTGGTTCAGTGGGCAATGGGGAGGCAGCCAGTTCTTCTGACCTCAGACCCTACTGCCTAAGAATCAACACCAGTCTCTTCCCCACAGTGCTTATTCCCAGGTACTCAAACACTCCCTCTCTCTCCTTCTCTCCCTTCCTTCTCCTCTCTTCTATTCCTCCTCTCTTACTCCTTCCCCCTTTGTCCTCTGTGTGTGTATATATGTGTGTACAAGTATGTGTGTGTGTGTGTGTGTGTGTGTGTGTGTGTGTGTGTGTGTGTTACATGTGAGCATCCAATGGTTCCTCACACACTATACTGGTGTCTGGGGCCCGTGACTTCCCTTTCCGGGTTAATCTACGTTTATTTGTCTTCTGCTTTGAGAGCTGGATGAATAATCATCAATCTAACTCTTACTCAAGATTCCCCAAGTACTGTCCTCTGGCCTGCCAAAAAAAAACAACAACATGCTGTGTAACTGTTGACCTTCAGTTAGCAGGATGGAGGTGGGCACATTGCTGGCCTATTTATTCTGTTACCACCCTGATCTCCCACACCCCTTACTTGTCCGATATCAATGGCAGGATTCAAGCTGGAGCCAACATCCATGACGATATCTGTACGGAGATTCTGTGGATGGAAAATAGTTTTGAGAAGAATAGAATACCTGAAATTTGTGCTTGGATAGCTCCTAGACTGTAAATCCCATTCAGAAATCATGTTCTCAAGCACAAAGCCCTAAGCAGGTGGAAACAGGGATCCCCACCACATCTGGACGGCCACCATCAAAGCTGACATTTGAGATCTTAGCAGCTAAGTAAAAGGCAGATCAGAGCTGATCTCGCCACACATCCACACATGAGTGGTAAGAGAAGGTCTCCAGGGACTGGAGCTTTGAACCTGAGTCTGGGCAGGTCTGTGAGAAATGAGTCAATAAAGTATCTTGTGGCTGAATCCAAAGCATGCTTGGTTAATAGAGCCTGTAAGGTAATAGCCACATTATTAAATAGCTGAGGGGGTGAGGATATAATTTAGCTGGTTGAGTTCTGGCCCTGGTTTTACTCGCCCGAATAAGAAAAAAAAATCTAAAAATAAATGACTGAAAACATATAGGAAGAAGATACTTGTGGCACAGGAAAAACAAACAAACAAACAAACAATCTTCAGTTTAAACTTCAGTGGGCAGAAGTAGTCGTTTTTGGAGCAGAGTCCCACACAGTCCCACACAGTCCCACACGACGGCTTTCACCACAGCAACAGTCAAATGCTGTCGCAGAAACTATGAGGCTCATGGTTTAAGGTATGTGCTCTGTGGCCTTCATGGAGCAATCTTCCTGCCTCTGACATAAGGCTTATTTCCTAACCAGAGAGCAGGCCTGGGCCAGCCATTCAAATGCAATTCAACTGTCTTTCTTCTCTTAGGCTAACATGTTGCAAATGTCTTACCTTATGGTCCCCCGTTAAGCAGTCAATTTCTACTTCTGAGCAAGCCACCCCATAACTGAAGTAGTGGAAGGGATTGCCAGAGTTTGTCTCAAAGCTGTAACCAAGGTTGGGCGTCCTGGAAGAGAAAAGAGAAGGTTTATGTGATTAGACAAACCCACGCCTTTCCATACACATTTTTGCCCCATAAATCTGAAAGCCCTAAAAGTCTTACTTTTCTACTTAGTCATCCTCCTCCAAAGCCCACGCATTTTTGAATACTCTGAACTCGTCATGAAAGTGAGATATTCCAGAGCCTTCTACTTATGTTTCAGTCTTCCAAAGCTGTATGGTTGTTCTGTACAACCCGGCAGCATTTAGCGGAAGCGTGCTGCTTTCTGCACAGTAGTGATAACAGATACAGATATGCTAGGACTCACGAAGGATACGGAAATCACTCCCTAAAAGAGTGAGTGAGCGAGCGAGCGAGCCAGAATCCAAGATCCTCAGCACTGCGCTCTGGGTGGGACAGCACTGAACTATTCTCACAAGCTCACCTGATCATCTATTTTCAGGTGAAAGGTCACAAGAGTAGGGTGTCCTACCAACCTGGGTGTAGCCCCAAACAGCCATTCCCCATCTCCTGGCCCCTTTGGAACTTCAACAAGAGAGTTGGGGAAAATGTTATTAAGAGATACAAATGTTACGTTGTCTGTTTTTCCCTTTCAGAGTCTGAGTGCTCTGTACAATTGCCAAAATATACGAACCATATGAACGTGTACTCACATAAATTATGTCAGCCCTATGTAATTATATATTGTACATACATTCACTATGCAATGTATGTTTACTTGAATATATATAATGCACGTATATAATACCTATATGCATATAAAATATGCTACATAGAAATAATATGAGCTTATGTGACCAGAACTCACCCTTAAACCAAACTAATGAAGGCTGAGGGACAAGACTCAACCCTGGAGAAACTTCACTATCTTTGACCTCTGACCTCATCTTGTTTATCTTGGTGATTATGGTGATCTGAATAGGCTTGTCTTGACTCAGTCATGGGCTTGAGTGCTCAACCATAGGGAGTGGCACTATTAGGATGTGTGGCCTTATTTGAGTGGGTGTGTCTGGCTGTGTCTAGGTGTGTCTGGGTGTGTGTGTGTGTGTGTGTGTGTGTGTGTGTGTGTGTAGTTTGTGACAACCACATATTCGTTCAAGACATTTTAAAACAAACTTGAAAAGCTCTAAGTTAAATTTCCCAGAAACACGGTGATGGCTAATTTTAATTGTTGGCGTGACCTTGTCTGGAATCATCTGGGCAGGGTCTCAGTGAGGGACTGTTTAGATTGGTCTGGCCTCTAGACATATCTATGAGGGATTTTCTTGGTTTGGTTAATTGGAGTGGGGACAAACCATCCTAAATGTGAGCATCATCATGTTATGGGCTGGGCGCTGGACCTCACGTAAGGGAAGGAGGTGAGCTGAATGTAAGCAAGCAAGCAAGCTTCTTCTCTGCTCCTGACGGTGGATATGCTGTGACCCAGGCACTAAGGCTCCTGCTACTGCAGGGTCATAACCTAGATTTAGGGGCTAAACCCTTTCTTCCATATGCCATTCTCATCAGGGCACTTATTATAGCAATCGGACAGTAACTATAATCGTATCTTTTTATAACTCCAAATGGAAATGGGAGGGGTCTCTAGCTAATCACACAGGGACACCATTTTAAGACTATGGAATATGTATGTTCCCTCCTATGCCTCACTGCACTAACAAAGTTCCACCACATTCTGTATGTTGTAAAGAGATCACAGACTCTAAATCCTCCTGTTCTCCTGAGGGAAAGTCACTAGGAAGAAACCCACTGTTCTGCACAAGGAAACATGCAGGTTGCCCAGACACCTGTCCTGGTGCAGCTCAGTGCCATGTCCTATAGAACGTGTCACAGATTCGCCCTTCTTCTAGGAAACAGCACACTCAAAGGTCTGGAACTGGAGTCTTCTAACACAGCAGTCCCCATTTTTGTTCCCTCACACTTAGTTGATAATTGTACATAATGAAGCATCTTTAGACTGAATGAAATCAGCATGAGTCCCACTGACGTGATAAAGGCTTTAGGGTCGCTGATTTTGTCTGGCCACGGGCCAACCAGCATTCAGAGCTGTCAGCACGTGAGAATGGGCAGGATGAGGATCGTACTCACTTATAAAATCCAGTAGCAGACAAGCTCACTGCACTAGTGTAGGCATCCATGACCTGAGGAAAACAAGGGACATCAGGAAGGGACAATTGTGGTAGGCCCAGCCCACTACTAAGATATCGTTATTCCCATATTGCAGATGAGAAAACTAAAGGCTTAGAGAAAACAGTTTTCGACCTAGCATCTATACTAGGCATACAATATAATACCTATATCGGTGACTGGGGATTACTAGCCTGTGTTACCTGCTCATAATGAATCCTGGACTACATAGCTGGTAACACAGGACAAAGCTCAGGTTGAGTGAAAGAAAATTATCAACAAGGCTGTTGTGAAGAATGCTCCAACTGCCAGACAAACCTCTGCACATGCCACCAGAATTAAATTAAACGCATATGGTACTTAATGACGTGAGTGGAAAGGGAAGTTAAGATCAGACAGGGCGTGGAAAAAGGGTAGACGTGACACGGTAGCTTGTTTTCTCTGAATCTAGTGAGACGGGTTGTACTACCATTTAGTTCATGTACAGTCCCATTTTGTTCCCTCTCCTTGGTCCCTCCCATGTGTGTGTGTGTGTGTGTGTGTGTGTGTGTGTGTGTGTGTGTGTGTTGCACTGCTAGAAGTTGAACCTAGGACCTTGTAGATGCCAGATAAGTGTTCTACATTGAGCTATCTCCCTATCCCTTGACTTCTTGAGACAGTGTCTTTCTGCATATCTCAGGCTAGCCTCTAATTCATAATCCCTCTGCCTCTACATGTGATTATAGGCATGCAATACCTCTGAGAATCCTTTGTATGCAGACACATCTAGTCTAGAAAGAATTCAGACAACTAGGCTCATTCTTATTGGGATATTTTTGTTTTATCACTCCTAGCATCTATTGGGACATCTAGATCTCTCATGGATGACATTTCAGTTGGCCCACACTCAAAAGTTGGGTAAGAGGAGGGACTGCCAAAGAGGCCCTCAGAGACATGGAGTTTTAAGAAGACACACTTCAAGCCGGGCGTGGTGGCGCACGCCTTTAATCCCAGCACTCGGGAGGCAGAGGCAGGCGGATTTCTGAGTTCGAGGCCAGCCTGGTCTACAGAGTGAGTTCCAGGACAGCCAGGGCTCTACAGAGAAACCCTGTCTCGAAAAACCAAAAAAAAAAAAAAAAAAAAAAAGAAGACACACTTCACTGGGCCTGATGACATCTGTGTAGACCCACACCTGAGTGTGCCAAGCCATCATATGGATGTGCTTAAGACAGACAATCCATCCTTCCAGGCTTGGGGAGGCCAGAGCCCTAATCTCCACAAGCATGAGCTTGTTCCTGCCCTGTGACTCAGACTGAGCTCACTGTCTACATATAGGTGATTAGGTCATCATCTCCTACATGTGTTAGGTAAGGACAGAAGCCCTGCTGTAGGTGATGTACTTCTCCTTTGCAAAAAAAAAACAAAACAAAACAAAAAAAAAAAAAAGCAGCTTAGACCAGCTCAGACTTACCCAGTCCTCCCAGGAGCCATTGGGATTCTTTTTCTTGAAGGGTTCCAGTCTTTTCAGTATGGTCTGACAGGCTTCCTGGAGGAACCCCACCAGATACCAGACACATCAGTGCTCTGCCCTCTGTACCAGCTGACACCCAAGCCACTTACACAGCTCAATGGCCAGCACAGTAGGCCACCATGATCTCTTGTCTAGAGAGTCCTCCTGACACCATGCCTAGGCTGACAGAGAGAGAACTTCTGATGGACCCCCAGGGAGGTGGCCTCTCCTAGCCTGCTCCTTGTTTGAGGAATATCTCTCATGTGAAAAGGAAGCAGGTGTCTGGGAGCCTACTGACCCCATAGTCAAATACCAATTTTAATCCACTATCTTGTAGCTAGTTCCAGCCCAGGGTAGTATTCCTTCTCAGTATCCACTGCCTTCATGCTAATCCCCCTCCTACTCTGGACCCAACTTTCCTGACTTCCATAGACACGATTAGGCTGGGGTCTCTCTATTAGCTGGCCATATGGAGGCAGACCATCCTCCTGGATAGCAGAATGAAGTCATGACCATCGCCAATATTCTATTACAGACCATCAAGGAGACCTCTTGAGACACCCCTCCCCCAAACCCAGAACCCATCCCCAGCAGCTCAGTTTCCCCCAGATCCCCTTTACTTACATAAACGGCCTGGCCATTGAGGTCAGCGCTGGCAGAGGCAGCCGTGGGAGAGGTGTTGGGGACAGTGTTAGTGCTTGTCTCAGTTATATGGATCTTGGAAGTGGGGATTTTCAGAGCTCTGCTGGCCACCTGCAACAAATGAGACGTCACTCTCTAGGACAGAGGTTATCATGGAACTTGGCTGTCCTCTTTCCCAGTCTTGTAAGCTCTATTCTGCTGATTCTGGAATGTCAACATACCTGGCTGGGTTTGAAGGCACACTTTTTGTGGGGTCTGGTTGGCTAAGACATCTATAAGCCCGTTTTTTTTTTTTGTTTGTTTGTTTTGTTTTTTTTTTTAGGAAATGACTGGAATTGCTTTTTAAGTCTGGATAAAACTCAAGAGCCAAGCAGATGTTCTGACTTCAGTCCAGCACCATTAACCCAACTCCCATCGAAGTCTCACTGAGCTGGGAAAATGAGCTATTTTCATACATACAAGGAGCTCAGAGCCCAGGATGCTGGTAGTGGACATACCCTGGAGGATTGTCAGTCTAGTCAGTCTTTTAGCAGAGATAAGAAGGGAGAAGACTTGTCCACGGCCGTGTGTAATGTGTTCTCAGGCCTGATGCTTCTCTTGGCACATCACCCAGAATCTTTCTGGACACCAGACATCCCAAATGTGGTCCCCAGGCTTCTCACCTGAACCATCTTGGTGTGAAGGCCTTGACCCATCTCAGTACCTCCGTGTGTCAGCAGCACTGACCCATCTGTGTACACGTGGACCAAGGCACCCCCCTAAGGAAAGAGAAGGCCAGCCACAACATTCGGTAAATCCTGACTCCACTCAAGCTTTGAAACTGAAGATACAGAGCCCAGGAATAAGAAATCCATCACCCATGGTTTAGTTTTTGTAAAAAAAGACCCAGGCAAAAATTAAACAGTGTAAACTTCATTATATAATTAAGTAGCCCTTCAGGAGTCTTTCATCTCTCTGTGTATATTATCTTGAGAAAGAAATAGGTCACTTCTCTCTGTCCCTATGCTATTCTTGAAGAAAGAGAATGAAGAAACCAAGTATCTGTCTTATAACCATGAAGGGTAAGAACTAGAAAGTTGACCGCAAGTCCCCATCTCACCCTCCTTCACACACTACACTAGTGAGAATATGCAAATTTTATTTCGGAATCAGAGAGAGCCTCCTAGTCAGGCTTGTTACCAGCGATGAGATACTTCTTTTATCCAAAAAAACTAAAACAAGCAAACAAAAAAATCAGTAATGGAATGGTGTGCCACTCCAGAGGACATGGCCAAGTTACCTAAAGCAATTACCTGGTTCATAAAAGTAAGTGTGAAGCTTATTCCAAACTTAGTCGGGATTATAGACAGCCCTCTCTTTTTCCAACAGTTCTCCCTAGAAAGAAAACAAAATAATAACATTCAAGGTCTCACTCTGTGGGAACTTTCTGGCCTAGAATTCACAGAGATCGGCCTGCCTTGGCCTCCCAAGTATGGGCATTCAAAGAGCCTTCTTATAGAATACATACTTATGTCTCGTTGGATATATTTCCATTGTAATCTTTGTATTAAGTTAGAACAAGACATCCTTGAAGCCACTGACATTGTCACTGCCATACCTTGAATTGTGTCCCCCAGTAGGGTAGACATAAGTGAGACTGGAGGGTATCTAGGTCTCTGGTCCCCCACTGCAGGTGACACAGACGTCAAAGTACTATCAAATTTTCTCCCTGAGTGAAATGTGCATTTAGACCTTGTGTCCTAATGACCTTCAACTGTCCTTGCCCCAGGGTGGAAGATAATGATGCTTTCTCTATATATTTGTTCAAATAACTGTGGAGAAGACAGAGCCAATATAGTCACTCCCCCTTTACAGATGAATAAACTGAAGCCTGCTTCAGAGAAACTGAACAACTGACTGCCTGAGCCAAAAGTATTTGCTAATTTCAAAGGTAGGCACATGGCTGTGGTGTTGATGGCCCCGAACCAATGCTCTCCACAGTGTGGTACTCTCAGGAGTCACACAAATGGACACAGATGAACCTCAGTGGATGTCTCTGATGCTGAGTGAAGGCTGGAGGTTCCTTGTTCCTGGCCTGAGATCATACACAGATACTAAAGAGAAAACTGTCAATGAGCCGGAAGGTTCAGTAGTCTCAGAAGTTGGGAACAGTAGAAAGGCTGGACCACAGCAAAGCAATGGAGCAGCAGACTCCCTGCCCTAGGCTTACCTGTTGAATTTCTCCACTTCCATCTTTCGAGTCAGATACTGGGAGCTCTCTATGCACTCATCCCAGCACCTGGGCAAGGTGAAGCCCTCCAGCTTCTGGTTGAAGTGAGTCAGGTCCCCTTCTTTGTACATGTTTTTCCTCCGTACCTGTCCAAGAGAGAGAGTGATAGGTCTTGTCAGCTTCTGGTCCCTCTGCAGTGCCTGTTTATATGTCCTGCCCTAGGAAATGCCCCATTCAAGAGTCACTCTCCTCCCCTCCCCGAAAAGGGCGGACCCACTGTCAGTGAGAGCAGCTCACCTCCTCTGCTGGCAGCCCACAGGTTACAGCGACATCACTCATCCAGTATTCTGCAATTAGCATCCCCTGAGGAGCCCCAAAGCCTCGGAAGGCTGTGTTAGAGGGCAGGTTAGTCTTACAAATCCTCCCAGTGCCGCGAATGTTGGGGATCTTATAGGCGTTGTCCATGTGGAACAGAGCTCTTTCCATTATCTGAGGCAGAGGAAACCAAAAGGCATAGCACAGGCAAATCCATTGATTCCTTTTCCAGCTCGGGAAATGGACCCAAGCCCGCCTTCCCTAGGCCGACTGTCAACAGCTCTACCTCAGGCCCCTGTTGTTAATCTCCTAGAACAACTTCTTCTCCTACGTAGGTCCCCAACCCAGCTTCTCTCACTGGAATCCTTCCCACGACCTCCGGTTTGAACTGACTGTTGGCCTCTTTCAAAAACAAGTTGGTTTTTCTTGTTCTTTTTTGGCCCACTGTAAATTTGTCTTCTTTAAAAACAATTTGTGTATATGCGTGTATGTATGTAAAACAACATTTTTTTAAAAGGCCAGGAATTTGAGAGAGTGTAGGGGGTTTAAATGGGAGGGGTTGGAGGGAAGAAAGGGAAATGATTGAACTATATTTTAATTTATAAAAATAAAAATAAAAGAGTGGTTGTATTTCTTGTGTTCTTCCCCTTACCTGACTCTGAATAAAATTCTGCATTGTAAAGTTACTAATTGCCTGCTGCATTTTGAAAGCATTTCACTGGTATGTTCTAGTTCCCCAACACTGAGGAACAACCGGCAGCTCTTCTGCTCTGCAAAGAGTCGTGCTTTCGCTTCCTGGAGACTCTAAAACGCAGTCTCCAGCTTTCTAGATTGCACAGTGAGTCTATTTCCCCAGGTTGTGCTTATGGTAAATTGTCTTTTCATATCTTAAAATTGATGTCCATTACTTTGTGTGTGTGTGTGTGCATGTGTGTGTATAATGTGTGTGCATAGTGTGTGTGTATGTGTGTATAATGTAGGTATATATAGTGTATGTATAATGTGTGTATGTATAATGTATGTGTATAATGCACATGTGTATAATGTGTGTGATGTGAAATGTGTGTATATGTATAGTATGGGTATAATGTGTGTGTGTAAAGTGTGTGGTGTGTGCGTGTGTGTGTGTGAGTATGCAGCTTATGTTGTTTTTTGATAGCCTCTACCTCTTTTTCTGAGATGTCAAATATTTGGACATTCTGGGCTGTTTCTCAATTTTTCTTGTACTTTGTTTTCTACCTGCACAGTATTTTCTCTCTGGGGGAGAGCCATTCAGTTCCTTTCAACCTCTCTTATATTTGAATTCACAAAAGCTCATTTCATTCCTGGACTGATCTAGTGTTACAGCATGCTGCTCTCTCTCTCTCTCTTCACTTTTGCTTGCTTTTACAATCCTATCAACTCCTCCCTCTCCCTCCTTCCCTTCTTTCATTTTTGCCCCCTCCTTCCTCTCCCTTCCTTCCTCCCTCCCCCCTCTCTCTCCTCCTCCTCTATCCTTCTTCTCTTCCTTGGTTTCTCCCATGCATTGTGCTTATAGCCTCTTTGCACTGCCACCTAGGGCTACATACTCAAAACACATTAATAGGACTGAATTACAAGGTTTTACGATCTTTGGGGATAACTACTGCATGCTTGTCAACCTGATTTACTCTAAAACACCAAAACACGTTACACATGGTGAGAACACTAGAAATACTTCCTGTTTTGAACATTTGTAATAGTAGGTCTGGAGTGTAAAGTTTTCTAACTGAACTAATTAGACTCTAGCATAGAGGGGGATGCAGTGGGCATAACGGGAAACTTACTTTTTCTAAAATGTTACTTTAAAAAGCAGGAATCTAAACATGTAAAAACAAATCTGGTCATAAAATTAGGATAGGATAATAACTTTTAAAAAGGTAACAGCATCAATGTAAATTTGACAATTCTCACAATTGATTTTATTTTACCCTTTGCCTCTTCTTACTTTCTTTTCATCTATTTCTTTTTAAACTGTACTTATTGGTTTACTTGAGTGAGTGTGTCACAGCACACATGTCTGGGTTAAAGGACAACTGGCAAGAGTTACTTCTTTCCACTGAGTAGATGCCAGGATCAAACTCAGATCACCAGGCTTGGTGCCTGGCACCTTTGCGCACTGAGCACCACCTTTCTGGCCCTACTAGCTATTTTATTTTAACACTAGATTATTCCATGCTCATCTGTCAAAGCTGTGACAAAGTGAGCAGCACACACAGCTGCTGGGCTTATCCTTGTCACTTATGGCTCAAGGAGCCAAATACAGAAATACCCAAGGACCATGTTTGACATTACTCAAGGTTTTAGCCTGGCAGACAGATACTCAGCATTAATATACAGTATGAAGGACCTAGCCCAGCCCATCAAGTATCCTTAAGATGATAGATAGATAGATAGATAGATAGATAGATAGATAGATAGATAGATAATAGAGAGATAGATAATAGAGATAGATGATAGATAGAGATAGATAACAAGATTGATAGATGATAGGTGACAGATGATAGATAGATCAATTATACATTAGATAGATGATAGATAGTAGATACATAGATGAGAGAAAGAGAGAGAGAGAGAGAGAGAGAGAGAGATGTTCTAAGTCAACAGCGATACAAAGTATTCTAAAAGGGAAAGGAAAGTGGCAGAAACACTACAGTCCTCAAGAATCAAGAAAAGCTTGTGGTGAGGAGCTCTAGGGTTTAGAGGTTTAAGGTATTTTGTTATGCTTCTAGACATCAAACCTTTATGAAAACCAAGTGATCTAAAAATGTCAATGATTATAGAGACGAAAAAGGATCATCCCCTTAAATCTTATTCTTCTACCCAAAGGATCAATAAAAGGCAGCTTAGCAAAGGTCTTAGACATTGACTATTACACTCCAACTGAATGTCACACACACACACACACACACACACACACACACACACTCACTCATAGGCACATACACTCACAGACACACATACACACACACACACACACTCACACACTCACTCATAGGCACATACACTCACAGACACACACACACACACACACTCACTCATAGGCACATACACTCACAGACACACCTCTAACTCAGAATACATAACTTTCTCTCTTGCTCTTTCCATCTCTTTCCTCCCAGTAGTAGCTGGATGCAGTCATTTGAATAAGAATGACCCCTATAGGTTCATATATTTGAACATTTAATCATGAGGAAATGGCACTACTTGGGAGGGATTGAGAGGTGTGGCCTTATTGAAGTGGGTGTGGCCTTGTTGGATGAAGTGTGTTACTGGGGGTGGGCTTTGAGGTTTCAAAAGATAATAAATCAGTACAAATAAAAGACAGATATGAACAGAATACATTTAAAAATATGACATGTCTTTGAAATTTTCATTTCAATAATAATAATAATAATAATATAAGTGGATTTAAAGCAAAAGTTTAGAAAATATAGCATGTAAATATTAAACAAAAGGTACAAAAAACTGATTTTTAGTATTAGATAAAGGAGAATTGTGAACAAAGCATTATAAGAGAGAGATTATATAATGATAAAATGTCAGTTTCCCCAAAGTTGTAGCCTATTCATTGGTTTGGTCTCAGACAACAGAGAGGAAAACTGCATGAACTAATAATTACAGGAGCTCAAAGAAGAACAGATGAAAGAACAGGAGACTGCACTTACAGTCTGAGGTTCCTGTGCCCCGTTCTCAAGATACAGAGATACCAGACTGAAAATTAGGAAGGAGGTGGAAGAACTCAGCACAAGCCAAAAGTAGCTTCTGGAACACGACAGAACACTCTACTTATGGGAGAAAGAATGCAAAGTCCTCCCTAAGCTACATTAGCCCCTCGAACTGTGAAAAGATAAATGTCCACTACGTATATTACTAAACACAACTGAATTTCATCAAAGGATGTCTCTTCGCCAGGATGGGATGCGCTGCAACCTAAATGGGTCCCAAACTCCCTGAGTATGCTTTACTTTGTAAAAAAAAGTAGCTCCATGTCATGCAGTCACAGTCATCGCCTACAGGTAGGCAGCTAAGAGATCAAACCGCGTGTAAAGTGAAGCAAATGCCAAGCCGGAACAGAGTTGCTGTTTCTATATGTCACTTCTGTTTCCTGTCTACAGATGCCACCTAGCCACGTTCTGTCCACAAATGCCACCTGGCCACCTCTCTGAGCCTCCATTTTGAGCTGACTGATTTGTAATGTGTTCTTTGCTCATTTAAGCTCTCTGAACTTAATTTTTGCAAAGCTTTTATCTTATAAACAAATGTTACATCTTTTTGTCTTGTCTATGAGCATGCACGCGCATACACATACACAGATACACACACACACACACAGATACACATACACACACACAGATACACATACACACACACAGATACACATACACACACACACACAGATACACATACACACACACACACACACACACACACACACACACACCTGAAGATATATACAAATAGGACTAGCATGACAAATATCTTGAACAGAAAGGACGAGTTTCTAATCATAGATATAATATGACTGTTCTCTGCTTAGAGATTGTCCAAGGACAGGAAGCTGAAAGTGAGGAGAAGTTAGTTATGTGGCTATACAGAAATAATTGGCAGGGAAACCCACAGACTGGGCAACATACCCTTGGCCTTCCAGTCACTCCTAGGGGCAGGCAGATCCTACTTACACTCCGAGAGAGATCCTCAGTGTTCCCGCCATTGCTGAAGTGGGCCACCTCCAGTGCCACTATAGTCCCTGTCTTCATGAAGCCGACCTGACGAAAGGAGAGTCATTCTCAGTAACACCCATGTCTGTCTGTCCTGGTCCATCCCACCCGCTTATCCTACCCGAGTAGACAGGACAGGTCAAGCACCTTGTATTTAGCCAGGAAGGGGTGTCTGCCACCAGTTATCAGCATGTCCTCATCACGGTCCAGCATGCAACGTACAGGGCGGCCTGTCCTGGGGCAGTGGGGTTGCAACAGTTAGAAACCTGTAAGCCATCTGCAGCCTAAGCCCCGTGTGTCTCAGGATGCTAAACACTACGGAGGTTTACTTTCCATCTACGCACTAAGCTTTGCAGTGGTGGTGCTGTGCTGAAGAACACAGGGAATTCCAGGCTCTGAATCCTCCCCTTCCCCCTAGGGAGCTTAAGCCAGTTAGGGGGTGGGGGGAAAAGCCACAAATACAATGTACAAAGAAGCTGGTGAGGGTATCCCTGCCCTGATGACCAAGGGTTTGAAACAGAGAAAACGGAGAAATCAAAGTAGGGACAATTACTTTTAACAAGGGGAGACTCTAGAAGGCCATCCTGACCAGCTGGCATTGTGGCAGGAGAAGGGGGCCTAGAAACTCACTTGTATGCAGCCAAGGCCACTGCTGTGGACACCACAGTGCTCCGGGTCTCCTTCCCTCCAAAGCCTCCACCCATTCTTTTCACTCGGATTACAATTCTGTTGTCTGGAACACCCAACATTTTTGCAACAAAGCTCTATACAAAAGAAGAAAAACAACCTTGCATTGGCACGTCCTCTGGACTTTTTCAAGGCCTGACCTCAACCTGTCCAACAGGCCTGGGCCTAAGCTCTACTGTAAATTCTGAGATTTCTGAAGTGAACATCTTCCTCACCTCCCCGTGGTGGCTGGTGCCAGGATCCAGCACTCACTGGTCACCACTGAGTGAATTCAGGCAACTCGGATATTTCTTTCTTTAACCAGAAGGGCAAGATAACAGCATGCATTCAGAGAAAGAAAAAAAATCGTCTCACTTGGCAAGGACTTCTAGGTCAGAATGCTAAGAGTAGATACCAAAAATCCTGGCAACCAATACCATGTTCCAGTTAATACAGGTACACGTAGTATCGTATTGATAGTGCATATGCAATATCATATACAGATAGCTGTGTCTGCTAAGTTAGTGGTCCTTATGGTTATTACTTGGTCCCATACTTGATTTTAAACAATGAGATATTTGGGCAGGATATGCCTTGATATCCGCTAGCCACATGACCTCAGGATTATAAAAGTGAAGACTCCCTAGGTTCTAGTGAAAGTTCTAAAATGCATCTGATTGATGAAATGAGGCTAGCAAGCTCCACCTTACTAGTTAAAGTTAAGTGGAAAGTTTAATGCCCCTGGTGGTGAACAGGATCTGATTCCAAGACTAATACTCATGTCCCTCTTAGGATCTATATCTACTATCTACCTCTTCCCGTTTCCTATTCTGCCCAACCTGGTCCACTAGGAGCTCTCCTGTCACTGCCTTGAGCTGACCTGGGTTTTCATGGGGTTCTGTGTGCTCACGAAGAGCTCCATCTCGCCCTCCTCGCCTTTCGGCACAGCAATGGTGCAGTGGGTCTCCAGATAGAAGTGCTCCTGGCCACCAATATATAATTCTCCTGGGGAAGCAATGAGAGAGCCCTAGTGAGCCCAGATCTGTACAGGGATATGCCTGCTGTAGTAGCTAATCTTGATTGTCACCTTGACACATCTGGGAACTTCAGCTGAAGAACTGTGTCCATCAGATTGTCTTGTAGACATGACTGTGGGTCACTTTCTTTATTGCTAATTGGTAGAGGAGAGCCTACTACCCACACTGTGGGCAGTGCCATTCCTGGGCAGATGGGCCTGAGTTGTATAAAGAAGATAGCTGAGCAAACCAAAGAAAACATGCTAGTTAGCAGTGTTCCTCCGTGTTCAGTTCCTGCTGCCCGGGTCTCACCTTGGCTCCCCTCAAGAATAGACAGGAACCTGTAATCTGAATAAACCCTTTCCTCTCAAAATGCTCCTGAGCAGGGCTTTATCACAGCAAATGAGACGCAAACCAGAACACTTGCTAAAGGAGCTAGTACACCAAGGAACCACCTGTTGTTCATGGTCACCTCTGGTGACTAACTGGGATGGGAAAGGGTCTTAAAGTCCTAACACTCTGTGAGTTATGTCTGTTCGTCCAATCCTCCTCCCATCAAGGTAGCCAGAGTAACATTAAATACTGAGGCCACTGGGCACCTGGGATTTCTAATATGACCATTGTAGAGTTTTGGACAAGGTTAACAAAGAGAGATTGGCAAGCATGATTGGAAATATATCTTGCAGAATGGAATCAACCAGTCCTGTTAGAGAACTAGTTAGCCTGCTAGAAACTTAGCAGGGCCAAAGGGTCAAAGTAGGAAGGTATCCCAAGGGGACTGAAGGATAGCCTTGGCCTAGGCAGGAAGCTGTGGGCCTAACTCATAGAGTTAGATTTCAGGGAGGGTGGGGAGGGGCAGAAGTTCAGACAGTGGTTAAGAACATCTTCAGGCATCTGGTGAGAATGGAGAATCTGTCGCAAAGCTGGACATATCTGTGGCCATCATCCTCCCTACATAGCCTTCCAAAGACATAATGTAGGATCATTTGGGTATATCCAGCCCAGAGATGGAAGAATGAAGATGTAAATAGGAGACGCTCCATCCCTGCTAACTGTCTACAGTTTCATTCCAAACACCAGAGGTTTCCTGCATTAGAAGATGCTGCCATCTCACTTCCCTTCTCTCAGGCTCCCACCATGGGCATCTCTAGAAGTTAATTCACAAACCAACGCCCCAATCCCTTCTGCTGCATGGTGCCACCATACCTGAGACAACATTGTCAGCTTCAGAAAAGCCTCTCTTGAGATCTCCTTTCTCGATTTTTACCTCAGAACCATAAAAGGAGTTGTTCTTTATAGCATCCTGAGGGTCAGAAAGGAAGCTTCAGTACCATGACTTTCCAGGGAGGAGGAAGGTTCTGACGAGGAAGAGAGGGCCTTCCTAAATTACTACCTCTCCCTCCTCACAGATGTGCCTCCCTGAGCTCCTTCATACCCTAAAGCACACCCTACTTGAGCTCAGGGTATCAGGTTCTGTCCATCTCCTCAGTGAGAGACAGACAGCTCTGAGACTTCTAGAAAATCAGAGAATCCCACAAGGAACTACCTGCAGCTGAAATGTGGAGCCTGAAGAGCCCAGCATAGTCATTATTGGCTTGAACTCAGGATCATGAAAGGTAAGACTTCCTGGAGCATAAACTTTAGGGCTGGAAGGAATTCTAAAATCTACTTATAGATGATCCTTGTCTTATGATAGGTTTATAGCCCAATAAATCTATCATATTGAAAATACCATATGCTAATGATTCACTGTACCTAACATATGGAGTGAACCACATAACTTCACCTAGATGAGCTTAAACAAACTCAGGAAACCTAAATTAGCCTACAGTTGGACAAAATTATGGGCAGCACAAAACCTGATTTCAAATGCAATGTTGGATATAATATATGATTTGAGTATTGTGCTTAAAGTGAGAATCTGGGTGTTTGCAGATTATGCTTGTACACTACCATTAATCTGAGGAATCAAAATCATTTAGACAGAACCAAGGGGAGCTGCTGTCAGCTGTAGTCAAATCTCTATGTGCTACTTAAGTTGAAAGGTCTTTCTCCAGAGGATTCAAAGAAATGCCTTGGGTGCAGACGCTCACTCCTCTACAGGAGTAGCCCGTTTCTCAGTTACCTGGATGGTGATAATGGCTGGAAGGTCTTCATAGGTGATTTTCACCTCTCTAGCGGCTCTTTGTGCGTGTTCTGGGGTGTCAGCGACCACAGCACCAATGATGTGCCCAACGCAAGTAACCTAGGAGCAGAGCCAAGCTGTTAAACACCATAAAGTTCATTGGGAAGCAAATCTATATGGATATTCTGAAGAAAAGCCAAAGGCGGTCCCCACCCTTTGGTCAAAGCACATTTTAGGAATGTTCTCTGGCCTTTCCATTTCCTGACCCAACTAACTGAGACCGTGAGCCTCCTCACAAGAACTTAGAATCAGTGTGCCATGAAGAGGCCATAGAGATCACTGGCACCAGAATAAAAAAATTTTTAGCTCAATGCCCAATTCTTGTATTTTCAATCTGGTAGCTTATTGATATGCTACACAAGACAGAATAGAAACAGTGGCTCTTCTTGTCTACCATGAGCCAAACAGGAGACTCAGTTTCAGTATCTTTCCACCAGACCACTTTCCATCTCAAAGTCACACTCACATCTCATAACTTCATCTAGATCAGCAGTTCTCAGCCTGTGGGTGGGGACCCCTTTGGGGGTCCCATATCAGATATCCTGCATATCAGATATTTACACCATGATTTATAACAGTAGTAAAATTACAGTTATGAAGCAGAAATGAAATAAGTTTATGGTTGAGGGTCACCCCAGCACATGGAACTGCATTAAAGGGTCACAGCATTAGGAAGGTTGAGAAATCTTACTCTAGATGCTCCACCGCTACAGATCACAAACAATGCTGGTTAACACATGAGAACACCTGTTTTTCCATTTATAGTGATTGCTTCTTCCTTGAATTAAGCCGGAAACTAACTAACTCACTCTCTCTCTCTCTCTCTCTCTCTCTCTCTGTGGGGGGGTGTTATGTGTTTGTAGATGTTCATTTGTATATATGTGCACATGATTGTGGAGGTCAGCATCCCTCACTGGATCTGGAATTTAGCGATTGGCTAAATTGACAGGATCTTTAAGTGCTTTAAGGATCTGCCTGTCTAGGTTATATATGTATGCCACAACAGCTCATATTTTGCCTGGGTTCTGGGGATGTAAACGCAGGTCTTTATGTTCGTGCGACAACACATAAAAGACTGAGCCATCTTCTTGAGAAGTCAAAATGGATCTCCCTCTGGAATAATTTTAATCATATACTCATCAGAAAATAAATGGAAAAAAAACCGATTATACAGCTTATCATATTAAGATACAAGGTTTCCAACAACACCAGCCAATACTCAGCATGCAAATATTTGGGAGTTCTCGCTGAAGGACCAATAAGTATTGGTGTAACTGCTTCTGCACTACTGACCTGCTTGTACCCAGTTGATTCTCCCTAAATTAAATGCTAGCAATGCTCTTGGGACCCTAGACATTGATAAACTAATTTGTTCTTCTGCCAGACACCATAAATTTCCTCCACAAATGCTGTGGGAGTCCTTGTGTTTGCGGGGTTTTGTTCTTTGCTTCACCCTCACATTAATATACTAAAAAAAAAAAAAGAAAAAGAAAAAGAAAAAAGAAAGAAAAAATGGCTATTAGCCTTCAGCAACACCTACTCCAATCTAATTTGCAACCTTCAGTCACGATTAGAATTATAAAATGAACATCTGGCAACTATTTGGCGGGTGAAACATTTGTAGCAGCTATGTTCAGGGCTCTGAGTGTCTGTTTTTACAGGTTTTCATACAGTTGAAATCAATAAATAAACTCTCATAGAAGTTGGATGTCTAGACCTAGTGGAGGGCTTATGATCCCATTTCTAGTTAGTTCATCTAATGTATTCTTATTTCCTTTTGGTAAAGGTGTTCAACGCTATGCCTTACAATCCTGGCTGCTAACTCACATCCAGGCACCAGCCTTGTTCTCCTGCCATTTTGGCATGGAGTCTCCTATTATGCAAAAAACAGCAGTCATCAATTAAGTAGCTAAATAACATATGTTTTCCCTTGTGGATTATCCCACATAGTGGCCAAATTACATGATGGCCAAAATATATGCAGGATTAGGAATTTGGAACAATAAACACACATTAAAAGCATGATATTTATTCCAGTTATTTCTGATGACACATCCAACATACCTCATCCTTCGCAAAGACAGTTTCATCGTTGAAAATGCCAGTTATGTTACTACCAGGGATATCCTCTGAGGTGAGGAAACAAACAAACCCTGGCACCTTCTTGGCTTCTGAAGTGTCGATGGACCTGGAGAATGAGCAGAGCGCAGGGCCAGGTCAGCAAGCTAGGGCAGGAGATAGGTCATCCCACTCGGATAGCCTGTCTCATTCACCATCTTCCCTCCACCAACATGGTTTCCCATCTCTATATTCTTCACTTTAGATCCTAGCTCACTTCTATCCTTTTCTGAAAATGGTGATTGAATACCTTCCATGGAGAGGCCATTGTGCCAACTGCTGCTGGGGATATAGGATGGATCAGATGACCCCTTGTCTCCGCAGATCAGATGCCAGCCCCTGTCTGGGCTCCAAGTAATGGGAGCAATATCTAAGAGAACAGCAGTGACCCTGGGGAGCTCTGGTTAGAACTGATCTCACTGGAACCAGAACGTTGGGGCTTTGGCTATGCCATGGATATGGTAGCCCTGAACATCTGCTCTCGGACCATTTTCTTTTAATAGTGCTAGGCCGATATAGCAGAGCATCCTAGACAGAATTTGGCAATCTGGACCTAAGAAGAATGATGCTGGAGGTGACCAAGTCTAACAGAGCAGAAGTAGCTCAGGGAGAGTTCTAGAAAAATGCCTTGAAAGGCTCATCTTCCAAGCAGGTTAATACTCATTCTGAAAGAAAGAAAGAAAGAAAGAAAGAAAGAAAGAAAGAAAGAAAGAAAGAAAGAAAGAAAGAAAGAAAGGGAAAGAAGGAAAGAAAGAAGGAAGGAAGGAAGGAAGGAAAGAAAGAAAGAAAGAAAGAAAGAAAGAAAGAAAGAAAGAAAGAAAGAAAGAAAGAAAGAAAGAAGTTCCTATTACTTTCCAATATTACAGTGAAGGAAATGAAAGTTTGAGGAGTCAAGTAGCTTGTTCAAAGTCACTCAGCCAGTTAGTGACATATCTGGGATCAGGTCCAAGAAAGGAGATGAAGTCCCCAGACAGTGAAGCTTCTGCCCTTCCAACCTACCCATTCTCACACTGACTGGGTAGAGGTTGCTGGAGCAGAGACACTATGTCATGGCACCATTAACATGGGCTCAAGGAAAGGGCCAAGCAAAAGGATTCATCTTTAGCCCTAGCTGGCAATCATGCCAACTGAAACTAACTCCCAGACTGCCCTCTTACCCTCTTGCCCTCCCACCAAAAGAACCTCAGGTACCATGCCTGAACTCTTCCTGTTGCTCTCTGATGGATCTGAGAGGACTTCCTGTCTCTATTCTAGAATGGAGTCCTCCTGGAGCCTCATTATCTTGGAATCTCTAGTTCCTACAGAACATGCTTCTCACTGACTCCCTGGGAAGCAATACTCACGTGATTTTAGCATGGGCCTGGGTGCTGGTGACCAGCCTTAGGGACAGCTCATTCTCATAGCGGGGAATGTCATCACAGTACACAGCCTCCCCGGATGCCTGCATGTTTGCCGCCAGGTGAGGCAGGGGCCGGCCCACCATGTCCTCCTCAGACTGACCCTTGGGCACCTCCTGAAACAATATGGGTACCAGTCTGGCTGAGCTTCTGAGGACATGGTTTCTCTATAGGCCATAGGGATATCAGGAACTAGGAAGAACCAGATAGCTCTTGGGGTAAAGGACACTAAAGAGTGCGTAAGAAGTCACTGACAGGGTAGTCATAGTGTAAATATTTCAATAAACAACAAAAGAACCTAAATATGTGTTAGCTGTGAACTGCGTTATACTATATTCTTACAGTAGAGTAACCTGCAGCACCTCAAACATGCTTTTGAAGAATTTAAATCAGAAGAAAGAATGTTTATATTAAGCATAAAACATACTATGTGTGTGTATATTGACTAATTCTATACAAAATAGCACATTATTAATATTACATATTAATACGATATATATTTTTTCATATGAGCACAGGAAAATAGAAATAAAACCAAATGCATGAACTTTCCTTGGAGGCAAGATTTTGGGTGGTTTTTCTTTTCCTGTTTATACTTTACTATATTTCCAAAAAAATGGTTTATTAATTTTATAATCGATTTCTCTTTTTAGTTGTTTTCAGAGTAGTAAAGTGTCTAATGCTTACTGGGCATTTTTATGTGCCATGGACTTCTAAGCAGATTAATTTAATTTTTCAGCACTAGAGATGTTCCCAAGGTCTTAACTCAGCTCTAGCACTGAGCTGCACGCCCAGCAAACACACGTCCATCGTCCCTGGTTCTGTGAAATAAGTTTGTCATTAGCCGCATGTGAGGGTGGATCTAATTAACTTGCCCAAGAAGCACAGAGGTGGTTTGCCCAAGGTTATAGAGGAAAGAGAGGACAAACTTTGTATTCCAATCAGACAACGGTGCCCTAGAGCTAGCTCATCTGCGGGTTTCCAACTCAGGGCTCAGCAAACTGCAGCCAGTGCTTGGTTCTATAAATACTTACTCAGCTTGGCGCATTTATTTTGGATGTTTTGGGTTGTTTCGTTTTCAGAGACAGAGTCTCCTGTATACTGGACTGTGTGGCTGAAGATAGCCTGAAACTCTTCCTGATCCTCCTGCTTCTACCTCTACCTCTCTGGGGTGGGGATTATATATATATATGCTCCTCCACAGCTGTTTTATGGGGTGCCAGGGTCTGAACCTAGGGCCTGCACAAGCCCTGGCATAAGCAAGCTTCCTGCATAAGCAAGGACTCCACCAATTGAACTGTATTCCAAGCCCCTCATTCATTTATATGTTTACAGCTGTTTTGTGCTACAGCGACAGCACTTAGACATTGCAATGCACTGTCTGGTCGCAAACTCTCAAATGCTGACAGGATATGTGCTGGCCTTTTACCTAGAATATCCCCCGAAAGCTATGAAATGACGTGTTTGTGTGCAAGCACACATTCATGCATGCATCTTCAAGAAGACTTTTGGATTGGGACAACAGGGGTCAGGAAGGACAAAATCGATTTTTCTTTTCCCTATGGAAGAGACACAGGTTGGCACTCAGTCCTAAGAGAGAAAGGGAGGCCATCAAGGACAAGACAGCTGCAGTGGCAGCAGTGTGACACTGGTGTCCTTCCCTGGACGTTTAGACAAAGGCTCTGGGCCTTTCAAGTCAGTTCTTTGCCTAAGCTCAGCCAGGAGTCATCATGAGCGGCTGTGGGGCCCTGTTATTAGACACACTGTGTGTACTCACTTGGAAAAGCTGGACGTTAGCTGGAGGGTCCTTCTGAAAGAGCAGGGTGGCGCTGGCAAAGGTGGGGTCCAGTTTACCACACACCTGTTGGAATGAGATAACGGGATTCTGGGACCATGTCTTCTCGTTCTCCTCCTTCCATCCACTAGTAATAAAAGTGATGACCCTTCCCCCATCCCCTCAGTCCCTCATCCCCTCAACCTAGAGTTTTGAATACAGTGCTGGGTCTGTCTCAAAATGTAAGTGCGAGCTCTTAGGACCCAGTACTCACTAACTACATTTCCAGCCACCTTGATCCTGTACCTCACACGCTTAGTCCTTTATTTAACACCTCTAGCTCTCCATCCTTCCACATTTATGCAAGCCGTTCTCTTTACTGGAATACCACTCACCCCGAGCCTTCCTTAAGTCTTGCTTATTCTCCTTTACTCTGGAAATACTTAATGATATGGAAGATGATCATGACATAACTTCAGGGAGAGCAAGCTGGGGATAAATCCCTTTACTCAGCATGATTCCAGATCTGCCCACAAAGTGATGTATGCAAGCCCAGACAGACATTAGTGGATGAAGTGGTGGCACTGTCTCTGGGCTGTCCTGACCCCTGCTCTTCTACTCTCAGACGTTGAGAGGTGGAGAGAAACTTCGTCACCCGGGTCAGCCCTCTGAGTCCCCGGATGCTGTGCTGAAGACACTCTGGGCCTGACCCTGCTCCATACTCACACCCTCAAGGTCCGCTCTGCCCAGCTTCTGAAGCACTGTCAGGTAGAACTTGAAGAAGAAGCTGAGGGTGAGGGTGCGCCGGAAGTCTACCATCCCACCAGGGGCGTCGGGGGGCAGGTTCAGCTCCTCTGCCAAGCTGGCACACACATCCTGCAGCAACTCCTCATTCCAGGACCTGGAGGAAAGCAGAATGTGGGACATGCTTCTCCCACTGTCTCCATCACTCAGTGTGGAGCATCACACCCAACCCCTTGTCTAAAGAGGCCTGATTCAGGCTTCGCCTCACATGCCACAAACTGTACAACCATAGGCAAGTTACTTGATCCTCTGGTGCCTTAGTCACCTCATTATTAAAAGCACACACAATTTTCTCTATATACTTATAGGTATCAATAGATAGATAGATAGATAGATAGATAGATAGATAGATAGATAGATAGATAGATAGATATTGATATAGATAGATAGATAGATAGATAGATAGATAGATAGATAGATAGATAGATAGGATAGATAGATAGATAGATAGATAGATAGATAGATAGATAGATAGATAGATAGATAGATAGATAGATAGATTGATAGATAGATAGATATGGTAGATAGATAGATAGATAGATAGATAGATAGATAGATAGATAGATAAAATTTTTCATTTTTTAATTTTTGGGATTATAATAGAATTACATTTCTTCCTTCCCTTTACTCTCTCCAAACCCTCTCATATAGACCTTTCCACTGTCCTGCAAGACATTACCCCCCTTTTAATTGTTATTGCATGCACATATGTATGTACATTTGTATTCCTAAATATAACCTTCATATAGTGTTACTTGTATATATTATAAAAATCCCCCCACACCAAATTAGTACCTCTAGCTTCTTATAAAATATGAGGCAATGTCCTAAGTACTTTATGAGAGTTGTTAGTTTTTCATTTAATTAAACATTATCATAGGGTGAAGTCTGATGCCCATTTTACCGCTGAGAAATTTTGGAATAGAGAAACTAAGTAATGTGATTCCTACTACTCATCTGGTTAGTTAATCATCAGAGTATGAATATCAGTGGTGGTAGCAATAATAATAGTAGAAGTAGTAATAGTGGTAGCAGAAATAGTGGCGATGCCACCCATCAATAGTGGCAGTAATACTTCTAATGTCAGGGAGAGGCATGGCGGTGACCATAGTAGCAGTAACACTAGGCAAGGAAGTAGTAACATGGATAGGAATGACACCAGACAGGCTGCTGCTATAGAGTGGTAGTAGTGGTGGCAGTAATACTACTACCTACCAGTAGGAGCAGCAGCATCTGTGACAGCAGTGTAGTGGGAGTGACAGCAGTGGCAGAAAGTAGCCATAGTAAAAGCAGCAGTATGCTGCTAGCAGCAATAACATCAACAGTGCTTAGCTTATAATGGTGCTAGCTGCATGGCCAGTAGTAAGAGCAGTAGCGCTAACAAGATACCCCATAAAAAGCAGGGTTACCAATGGCCATGTTCACAATAACAGGTTGAGACTAGTGGGGCCAGCAGCAGTAGCAGCAATAATAGGAGGAGATATTACCAAGGTAGAGATGGTAGCCAATCGGTGATCCAATAACCATAGCTGTGAGACCAGCAGCAACAGTAGCCATGATCAGTATTAGAAGCATTGCTGGAAGGAACGATCACAGTAGCATTGGCGGTAAAGCAGCCGAAGCAGCTGCGGCAATAGTAACACAGCAGAGTCAGTGCAGCAGCGGTGCAGCCAGCCTCCTGCTACAGCCCATGCTTACTTGGAGAGTTGCTTCTGAGTGGTCTTGATTGCTGAGATAGTTCTGTCAGCCATCCCTCCAAAGCAAAGGGACAGTTCCTGCACCTCAGTGGTACCCGGCTTGAACAGGACTCTCATGCCACTGGTCACCTTGGCAATGTCATCTTCTCTCCTGGAGGCCTGCTTGAAGGCTGAGAAAAACTCACCCTAAGGGCGAAAAAAAATGGCCAGCATGAAACGCAGGGCTGTGCCAGATGGCAGAGAGGGGAAGAGGGGAGGATGGGACTGCCTTGAAAATCAGTGACGAGCTCGTATCAGGTAGTGAAGACAAGACATATCCTAGACTACATTTTTAGAAGTTCCTGGTCACGAGCTAGAAAGGGTCAAGACTCCCCCTGCCAGTCAGGCAATTTGGGGGTAGGTGGTCTTTACAGAGCAAACAGCTGGAAGGAGAAAGATACCTCCACAAAAGCTCCCAGAGACCCATTCTGATGCCAGTATCAGAATCCATGGCCCCTCCAAGGGACTTCCATGAAAACTTGCACGTTGCCTCTTCAGTTGGGATAGGGAGATGTTGTTATAGGCTGTGACACACCCTCGCCTTGTGGCTCCCCCAGATGGTGTAATGTGTCCCTCCCACTAGAACACTGCAGCTTGAGACATCCTGTTTCCTGTAAACCTGTGTCCCTCTGTGAAGCAACTGCTGCTTTGTGTTAGAAGCATGCTTCCCTCCTGGGGCTGATCCAGGTCTGTCTCTACGAAGAGGAAGATAACATGAATCACTTTCCAGGAAAGAGCCATGTGACATCTGCCTTCTGTGTTGTGTTGATCCTCGGGGTTGTGGCCAACCTGGCTCTGCATATTTTTATGAATGCTAAAGGCCCTTTGTTCTGAAGGAGCCACAGGGCTTCCTCCACACATGGTTCTTGGCGCTGATGTGGCCTGCAGCACCTTGCTTGGAGCTTGGACTGTTTGAAAGCAGGCAGTGTTCCAAGTGCTACTCCCAGGGCCATATGGGTGTCACCAGCCGTAAGGGGAATGGTGTCCTTTCTTAATAAAACTGTCTAGCTCACAGCGCAGTCTCCTTCCTTTTATCAAATGATAGCTTTTGTTAAAGACCATACCTAAAACATGAAAGCTGAGCCCGCCCCTATCCCCTTTCCCCGCTCAATTACAAAAAGAATTAGTGATTCGTGAAATTCAAAATTCTGAGAGTCTTTGCTCAAAATAGTCTATAAACACAATCTGGAAAATCATTAGGAGGCTGCCTCAGGGGCATAATTGCCCAGATTGAATTAGCATTCTCATTAAGGAGGTCAAAATACATAAGAATGAACATGGGCTATGTGCTTCTGTAACCCATGGTTATCCTGGCAGCTGCGTCGTTGGCCTCGCCCAGGAGGTTTTTGTAATATGTCTGCCGTGACTGTATTCTCAGCTGGTGGCTGTGGAGAGGAGAACTACACTGGGCCAAGCCATCCAAGGCGCCACATCTGCCCAAACGAATCAGAAAAGATGCTCTTAATAAAGCCAAAAATCCAGCAGGGTAAAGCCAGAACAAGTCCAAGGTTAGCATATGAGTGTATAGCAGCCTCTTCACTCTGCATGCAGGACCTAGACATGTCACCTTGGGAAGATTATATCACTGGCATGGAACAGGAATAGCAAACAGAGATGTTCTTGGGACGTGCTGATCTGCTGGTTGATAATCACTATTGGCTTCATACCTCTACCATCTCATGAGCTCATCCTTCAGTCTTCCCTGTAGTCTGTATGGTTATACTGTGCCAACTTTATAGAGAGTACAGGGGGCAGGGGGCTCAGAAAAGTGAGACAAGTCACCCTAGACCCCATGCCCGCCTATTGAGTTCCACAGTCCATGCCCTGCGATTTCTAGCCCAGAAACGGTAGGGTCAGGTTCATCAAAAGCAAAGCCAGTGAGAATGGATCCACGTTAAAGTTCAAAGATGTTGATAATGGTTCTGAGACTATCTTTAGGCTCCTTATCTGGGATCTAACACTGGTACAGAGTGGGCAGAGCCTAGAGCAACCTCGGCTGCCTTACCTCCCTGCTGTAGGGGATCTCAATGGACAGCAGGATCTCCTCTGGCCTGAGCAGAGTCTTTCTGTAGCCAGGGAAGAAGGTATGGTCCATCCGGACTGTTCTCTTGGTACCTGTATACAGACAAGATGATAGCCACATGTAGATGAGAAGATTATAGAAATCAATGTGGAGATTTCAAAAAGGATAAAACTGCCATATAACGCAGCACTATCCCTTCCATATCCCTTCTATACTAAACCCCAAAGGAACCAACATCCCAAGATGCCGATGTTTAATGTTGCTCTATTCACAACAGCAAGGAAAAGGAGTCAACCTGGACCTGCACGGACAGATGAGTGGTTAACAAAACTGTGACCCATGGAGGAAATGCAATTCTAATTGGCCAAAAAGAAAAATGAAATTATAAAATTTGCCACAAAAAAAAAAAATGGACAGAGTTGGAAAACATATTATCGAGTGAGGAAATCCAGGCTCAGAAAGATAAATACTACAATTTCTCTCTTGTCTGAAGCTCATAGCTTCTAATGTTTTCTATGTGTACTTTGAAGGGGTGAGTGTGGGTAGAGGCTAGGAAACTAGGAAGGGACCCATGATGGGGACGTAAAGGAGCTTTAAGGGACATAAGTAAGAAGAGTAAGGGAAGATAATTATGCGAAACTAAAGTGATATAAAGAGGGGAAAGAAAGAAGAAATCAAAAGAGACAAAGCTTAAAACTCTCCCTGTCCCACAATCTGGATTGATATCCCTACAACTTCCATGAACACAAACTTTAAAGCATTGGGAATCGCTGAATTTGGGGCTCTGTTTCTCTAGAAAAGGACCGAGGCAGTAAGACTTCCCTCCCCCAAGTCATTCTTTCTGGATCTCCGTCTCAGGCATCTCACCTTTAGACACAAGGGTCAGCTTGGCTCCACAGGCCATGAACACGGGGTTGAGGTCAGAGATGGGGCTCGCAGTGACGATGTTCCCGCCAATGGACTAGTGAGAACAAGCAGAGAGGGCATGAGGTGACAGCTGTGGGGGTAGGCACCCTGAGGATCTGACTTCCCAGCAGCACCCAGGGAGACATGGCCGCTCAAGGAAACACACAAAACATTGAAGTCAAAACACTTGGGGTGGGCTCAGCTCTGAAAGGTACGCATGCGTCAGCCAACTGAGGGTATAGCTCTTGTGAATCACTTACCCTCCCCACCCCACCCCCACCCTGCAACCTTTTATTTCTGGAAGGACTGAAGTGAGTTATCACAGGGGATATAAGGAATCAGTAAAATGAAGTCCAAGATAAAGATCAAGGAAAAAAAAAAGAGGACAACTTCTAGATGAATAGTTGGCTCTTTTTGGATCTGAACTTCCTGACAATTGGACAAGAATCAGTAACTGTTGTGTTACTGAACAGAAGAGGAAAGGCAGCTTGAGCTGAGAACAAAACACCTTCTCAGAAGCACGCTTAGGGGAACCGGGAACACGGTGTCACTCTGTACATTCGTGTTTCTCCGTCTGAAACCAGAAATGGCCCATTCTTCTTGAACAGGGTCGGGGCATTGAAATGTGCTGTTCTGTTCCATTTTAACCTTAATAGCAAATTTCCAAAAGTAGAATGGGAGAGATAGTTTGTCTCCCAAGACCAAGAACTATGTGAAGCAAGGAACATAAGCGTCGCTCTCTACAAACTAGAAGTGTTTTGTCAGTCTGAAGGCTGACAGAATGGTCAACAAATGGACCCTTCCCTCTCTTGAGGGGGCTCTGTACTTCTGGTTCTCCTCTAAACTCTGAGGGGGTCCGCCCCCTCCCAGGTCTGGCTTCTCTCTAAGATATCTCTCATTCACACTCTAAGAACCTGGGCTAACTTGAGAAAGAAGAAGATAGGACACTGTCTCTCCAACCTTGAGGGAGAAGTGTGAGTGTTTCTCTCTTGTCTACAGGCCATCATCATGAGAGTTCCCAGGGACTTATCACCAACCTGGGTTTGCATCCCCCCTCCCTGCCTCCGACCCGAGGACTCACCGCCACGGACTTGACCTGCTTGCCAGCAAACCAGCGCAGCTGCTCCATCACACCTCTGAACACCTCCGTCTTCTGTTCTGGAAGTTTAGCAATCGCATCCTCCAGGACACTTTCCATCAAGATAAGGGGGCAAGCAGCTCCGAAGGAAATTCCTGTGGATACACGTCGGAAATAAAGTCACCCCTACCTGGAAAGACTTCACATAGGCTGCTCCGGTAAAACAGAGCCAGGCAGAAGCAAGACACTGTCATCTTTATCAGGTCTAGAGAAGCTACTTAACTGATGCTCTACATGAGCTGGTAACACTGGAGTCCATGTTCAACACATGTTCCTATAATCCAGTAATTCTCAGCTCAGCAAAAAATCAAAACCTCAGGAAATGAAGTTCTGGCTTAAAAGGGAGCGGGGGCAGACAAACATTATCATCCCCATCTCTCTAGTTCCATTGTCACGTGATTCAATGTGTCATCAGGACCAGCCAACAAACACCAAGATTCTCAGAAGCTCCTGCAAGAGACGTTCTTGCATGCTCCATGGAGGAAAGGTAATGAAGACTAACCCCTTCCCAAATCACCCTGCCCTCTACCAGCTGGGCACCAGGGGAAGCAGATGGCAGCCTTACCCTCAGGCCCATGAGCCACTGAGTTCAGTTCAGGGATCCAGGATGGGCAGGTCATCAGAGGAAATAGCATATTCTTAAATTTCATTTCAATGCCTTTGGGAAATAAGAAACTTGGGTTAGAGGCTTTAGTGGTTTGCCCACATCACTCACGGGGTGCACGGCTTGTTTAGCGTCACACTGAGTACCAGGAGGGGGCTCTGGATTAAGAAACAGGACAGGTGAGGAGGAATCGGGCCAGTCATAATCTCTGTCTTTCTCGCTCAAAAGCAAGTAAAAAAAAAAAAAAGAACTCAGAGTCACTGTGATGCAATGTGTGAGTATTGTGTGGTGGCAAGGGTGGCATTAGAAATCACAAGACATTAAGGAATATCTGAAATTCTTCTAAACAAATACTTCATGTTTTAATTTACCTAATATTCCTAATAGCCCTGCGCAGGGGATGTAGATTTCTGTTTGTAGATGTGAAACCTGAGTGTGGAAATGTCCAACTTTAAAAAAAACATAAGATCGTTTATGTGTATGTGTGCACGTGCACAGTGGAAGCGTGTGCATGCCATGATGTGAGCGTAGTACCAGAGGCTGGTTCTCTCTGTCCACCATGGGTCCTGGGGATAGACTAAGCTATCTCGCTAGCCACAAGTGTTAGTTAGGATATAATATCAAAAACATCAAATCCTTAAATTCAAGCAAGAGAAGAAAATTAGATATAAAACTTCAAACCTGTCTTCCAATCTCCAGTATCACTCTCTGGGAAGTCCTTACAGGGCTGCATCTTTGTCCAGTTTCTGTCTCTACCCAGCTAATCAAGTTAGAAGCCTCTGCCGATGCTGATACTGATGCTGGGGTGCCTTGGACCCAGATGATGCATTCTCTCAGTCTACCCAATAGTGTTGCAGATAGGGAAAGTTGAAACAGAAATACCAGACTCTCCATCTTGGTATGGCTTAGGGCTTCAAAGGGCAACCCATTTGATGAGTCCATTCCCAAAGCAAGACCCAGACTGGTGGAGTCAATTCAATCTTAGTAAGGCTTTTTCCTACACTCCCTCCTTCGCAGCCTGCCCTGACTGTAGGTAGGTGTTTACTTTGCATGGTGTATGTATCCGGAGGGAGGGGAGCAGATGAAGGCAGTCTCATATAGTTCATAAGATCTTATTATAACCCCACAGTGCTACCAGACTCACAGAGAGGAACACATCCAGGGTCAAAGCACCTCCAAAGGTCCTTCTAGCTATGCTACCCCTGGTCCCTAGGGCTCTGGTTATATAGACAAAAGACCTGAGAGCCACAGTCACGTTGACAACAAGAGCACCAACCACCATGAATGCTACTGAGCTGCAGACTTCAAAGTCATGCCGCCGCAGCATGTCTCACACCTTAAACACAGTGTGTCACAGTGCTACAGATGAAGGCCTCTGTACCACAGTGTGCTTCTGAGGGCAGGGCCAGTACTGTGTTCTATCACTGGTCCAAACCAGGTTCTCCTCTCTGGGCTGGGGTTCCAACCAGAATCTAAGGAGTTGAGCTCCTTCAGAAACCAGAGCCAGACTCCTAGAAGCTGCTTTAGCTTGCCAGGCATGGTGTGTCAATCACCCCTCAGCACTCATATACTAAACAGGGATCCTTGAGCCACCCTTCCCTGTGCTATGAATTTCCTGGATCTCACTAGGCTTGGAGATGCAGAAGAACAACTACCAGACAATCTACTAATTTAGAAGTGCATAGAGAAAACCAATGACCAGGGCCATCTGCCACTGCTGTTGTCTTATGGAACACCAGGGCTCAGAGTACATGACCTGAGCCTCCTTGGCCTGCTCAGCTATTGTGAGACCCAGACCCAGATGGTGGCATGGTCCAGCCAAACTACTCTCCCTTGAACATCTCTCTCCATGGCCCTATCAGATCATGTGCAAGCCTGAGTCCCTGGTTTTAAATCCCAAACACCCATGTAAAATACAAGGAGTGGCTACACACAGCTGTAACCTTAGTATGATATGGTGGTTGCTCAGTTAAGCTCCAGGTTTATTGAGGATCCTGTTTCAGAGATATAAGGTAGTGTGTAATAGAGCAGGACATTTGCTATCTTGATTTTGCCACCACACATACACATTAACACACACACATCTACAGACCTCTAACATTGATCAGACACTGGCCTGGACACTTGGCTAGCATTTAGCATTTTAGATCAGGAAAGCTGTGAGGGAAGGAACTTCTCCTCTTAGATCTTTGTGTCCGTAGCTCTGCCCAGAGATGAGGAAGGTCACAGTTGGCACTCCTATGAATGCTCATGGAGAAAATCAGCAAGTATAAGGATCACAACTGCTACCCAAGCAGCCCTCTGAGAAGTTACATCACTCCGTACACAGTATGGAAAACAAGGAACCTTTCTTGCAATGCTCCGGCAGGGATTGAACCAGGCCTCACTGACTCCAAAGCCAATGTCTTGGGAGTCCATGTGTACTGAGATCATTGTGTTCCCTGAATACCCAAATACCCAATAAAGGAATGGGTATAGAGCAGGGGAGAAAGCTCAGGGAGAGAGAGGAGGGACAGAAAGAGCCCAGCAATACACAAAGGTCTCCATGGAGTCTTACCTATCTCTGTGTTTCCCACCACCAGCTTGGCATCAGGGTGCTGAGCTTTAAGGTCAAGCAGTTCCTCCAGGGTCGAAGCCTGGATCCAGGTCACACGTTCCCCTTCAAAGCGCAGCTTCTTCCGGGGAGTGTCTTTCAGCCTCTGGGGAGTGTAGTGAGCTTATTGCACGTCTCCTTCCTACCACCATTCACCCAAGGAATTGAGTCTACAAGGGGGTCAACCTGTCTATTGACTTGTGTAATACTGAACTCAGAAGGAGGAGCTGCACATGCGATGGGCAAACGTGAGGGGAAAATTACACTCAGTAAGGCGCTCTGTTCCCTGTTCAGTGCACCATAGCACTCTCGTGAGGAGCTTGGTAAGAGATGCTCTCTGAGCATCGCTGTTAAGGGTGAAGATCAAGGAGGTTATGGAACCTGCCAAAAGTCACCTGCCCAAACCAGAAATCTCAGGTTCCTGACACTATCCCACACTGTCACCAGGAGGCACAGGGGGACAGGGAATGGGAAAAGTTAGAGGTCAGGAGGACAGACATCCAGAGAGCAAAGATCATATAGAGGAGAGGGCCGAATCCAGTAGATGTGGATGATACTGGGTGGTAAAAGAAATCCCAGGTATCAAACTGACGGTGTCTTCAAGGGTTCACAGTCCAGAGAATGATATACCAGGGACACTGATAATCTACTCTCTGACCTGTTCAACTTTTGAGGCAGGGTTCGGGAGCCTACATCCCCAAGAAGCGTGAACCAGAGAAACACTAGGGGAAGCTTGAATCTTTCCTTGCAATCAACACAAATGAAAATGATAAGTTAGGCATGAGGCTGTGTCTCTAAGATAGAACCCCGAGTCATGCTCATGTCCTTTGAACATGTCTCTGTTTTATCTTTCCTCTAAAGAAGTAAGCTACCTGTAGAGAAGGAAATAGGTGGGTTGATGGGCTCACACATAGACATAGCCAGGAGGTCCAAACTGATACACCGTGGATACATAGTGTATTACTATAAAGGCCAATCTCTATTCCTGTGGGCCTTCAAGTCCATCAACAACCTGGACATGGAATCTGTAACTATGTATAACACAGGTAAGGAGGAGCAAGGGAGCATGGGATGGAAGGGCTGTACCTCTTAGGACTGGCAGGAAAAGGAAGAAGAACTAAGTCTAAATGTAACACCCAAACCTAAGATGAAAACGTACAAAGTTCTCAATGAATGAATGCCTTTATCTATGCTTAGACAGGGAGAATGAATATGAATACAAAATAGAACTCAGTGGCTCGTGGAACAGATATTTGGCTAGACTTCTCCCCACTATTACCTACCAGCAACTCTGGGGGAAAGATGGGCTCTTGGGTGGGATCTAAAGGTTTGAAATCCTCTGGATTGAATAAAGAAGATGAGAGAGCAACCTGCGAGGAAAGGGAACAATGAGAATCAGATGCCAGGGCTGACGGACTCAGCCCTTCCTTTAAGTGAGCCCTTTCCCAGGTAGAAGGCTGTCTGGTCCTGGGAGAAGAAACAAGGCTTCTCTGGCAGAGGTGATGAGCATCTTCCTCATCTGAGCATCACCCCATCTCACTGGTCTTCCCCCCCCCCCCGCATCACTTCTGGGGACATGGAAAGAGCATAGTAACCCCCACCACCCACCCCAGGCCTGAGACTGCCCCACTAGGCTTCCAGAAGCAGAAACCCCCATTACCGTCTGGTCCTTTGTCTGGTTCATGCAGCAGTTTGGGTTGTTCCCGCTTCCTCCACAGCACCCACCATCCTGAGAAGGTGACACACATGCACGTAAGGTTATTTCCAGTCTCATAGAACCTAAGAAAAGTCCACCACTTTTGCCTACTGAGGTGCAGATCTGCTAATCCCAGCCTGCACCAGTGGGAGGAGCACTGCCTATCCTATCTGGTGTGTCTCCTGCTCGCTCAGGCAGTCCCTGCTGTGCGCTGGTTTCAGTAAGGTGGATTAAGGAAGTCTTTGGGGCAATAGGGAAATTTGATTTTCAAGGGAATGTCTCCACAAAAGCTAGGCTCTACTTTATCACGATGTATCTTTATACCTGCTTTCCTTCGCCACTGTTGCTTCCTTAGGAAGCCCCTAAGAGAAAAATTCTTACTGCTTCTCACAAGACTCTGGAGGTGCTACTTTTAGACCAGCTGAGATTTATAAAGCTTGGCTGGGAATCTGAAGCTGGGGTCTGTCATGGATGCCCTACATCAGCATGGATCTCAAAGATGCAGCCACAGCCAGTGTGCCCAATGGCCTCTACTACTTACTACTTAGCACTTCCCACAGAAAGCTAAGCACTCCACTCCTCACTGTGGCTGTGCTCCTGAGAATGAGAACGGGTCACTCCTAACTTACAGGGAAGCACTTGCTCAGACCTCTCAGGAAGGTTGTGACCAAGTACAAATGAGAAGAGATTGCTGCCTTCCTCAACTAAGGCAGCACATGGTGGGGTAGATGTGTGTTTCCCTGACAGATTCAACTCAAGAAGGCAGGAGACCCTCCAAAATCATGAAGTTAATGCTAAGAAACAAATGTGGGAGACTAAGTTTTCTAGGGTATCAGGTCATCGTGGACTAAGCTGGGGGCAGGCTGCCCTTCTGTGTGTGAGTTAGGAGAGACAACTTCTCATGCTGGCCTTTCTCCAAAGTGGAGCCGCCACCTTCTACCTGTGTCTGAAAAGGCTCTTAGAAGGCCTTGGAGGTTGAAGGTGTGGCCTTAGAGAACACGTAAGCATGAGAAAGAGAAGCCCTTGCTAGTTCATGCCTCGTGGAGCTCAGTATGCAGATCCCTCTGGCACCTCAGCTGTGTGCCAAAACCAGACCTGTTCTGTCTATTACACACATACACACCCTCTCCCATGGTGCCTTTATCTCTGCTTAGACAGGGAGAATGAGCCCTTGATATCTCTTTCCAGCTTTCCTCTTGGAGAAAGAGTAATGAGGTTGTATTCAGACTTTCTGGAAGCGAGAAGAATTTGCATATAGTTCACCTGGCCTTCTTGAGAAAGGACATATATAAGCAACTTTTTCCAGACAACCAGTGCTGCAACATATTACTACTTGGATCATTTTCCTTGATAATTCATTGGTATATTTATGCCCTAAATTATTGTAATGTGTAATGGAGTCACTCGGAGTCTCTAGAGGCTGACATTTCTGTCCACACCCTCCCATGCTCTCTGTTTTTACAAAGCAAGCAAGAAGAAAACTGGACAAAATACTCAAAACACTAAGAGAAGATTCTACCAACTTAGAATTCTGTAAGCTTTGAGACTCATATTTAAAAGCTAAACAGAAGAAAGGAACACAATGATGCCCACATGTGACCATAGTGCTTTGGAAGCAGAGGCAGGAGAATCACTACAAGTCAGAAGCCAAGCATGAGGTCATAGGTACAATAGCCCAATTAAGAAGACATAAAAACCCTTTATCTGGAAGTTGGTGGTGGTGGTGGTGCATGCTTTAATCCCGGCACCCAGAGGCAATGGCAGACAGATCTCTGAGTTTAAGGACAGTCTGGTCTATATAGTGAGTACTAGGACAACCAGAGCTACACAGAGAGATCCTGTCTCAAAAACCCACCCCCCCAAAAACAAAACTTAAAAAGTCCTAATGTATATGTAGAAAACAATAAGGCATCAAAAGAAAACTATTGCAAGATAAGTTTTTAAGTGATTTTAAACTGAACAAAATGAAACAGAGAGGAGCAAGGACAATTGCTTTCAGTGGGGACTGCAACACTGTTCATGAGAAACCGAGAAATCCTGCAGAGAGATCAGTAAGGGTGTGGCTGGACAGGACCAGTTCTGTTGGAGAAACTGTGAAACTGTGAAATAACACGTTCAAAAGTAACTCATTCGAATGTATAAATATCCATAATTAGAGTGGTTACATCTCCACCTTCCACGGCTTCAACAATGGGCAGAACCAAAAACATTGAACAAAGACTAAGAGAAACTATTGAAGCTGAGGTTATGCTGTTAGGGTCACGAAGGCTGAAGGTATCACGGAAATGGTATCTAATATGCTACCTGAGTATTCTCTTCTGGAATTCCAGGTGCTGAAGGCAAAAGGTTACGTTTGACCCTGCTTTCCAGGAAGCATCCATGACAGGAATAGTCTAGAGATTTTTTTCCTAAGTCTCCATTATTATCCATTTAATGTTTATTATCCCATAATCGTTACCTTTCCTTCATTTTGATATGAGTAATCTGTATTTGTCCCTTAGATCACCTGGCCCCAAAATTATTGCTTTTATTGATTTTTCTTTTTATTTAAGAACTAGATTTATTGATTTTTCTCTATGGAATTCCTGGTTTCAATTTCATCAATTTCTGCTCTAAATATGGTTTCTTCTGCTTCTTTTAGATTTAATTTGCTCTTTTTTATTTACTTACGGTGTGAGCCTATATTATTGATTTTTAGATTTTTTCTCCCAGTATTTACATTCTCTGATATAAATTTCCCTCTAAGCAATTTTCAATGTTATTATATTTTCAATTTTACTCAGTTCAAAATATTTTTAAATTTACTTGGGGATTTCTTCTCTGCCCCTGTGTTATTTGGAAGTGTGTTGCTTATCTTCCTAGAAAGCGGTTTTTTTTTTATATTTTCCAGCTCTCTTCCTGTTGTTGGTTCTAGTATAACCATACTCTAGTCCCCAAACAGACATTGTGTAATTGCTAGTATTTTTTTTATTTCTGCTCTAGTCCAGAATGTTATCTATCTTGGTGAATGTTCCATGAGAAAAGTGTCCTTTCTGTCATTCCTAGCTGCGGAAACTCTAGTAACATGCAGCTGATTGATGGTTTTGTTGAATTCACCTGTATCCTTCCTATATTTTTTTCTATATGCAAGATATGGCCACTTCTGATAGAATAGTGGTGAAATATTAAACATTAAAATCCTCTGTCTTGAGTCCCACCTCTTTGGTTGGTGGTTTAGTCCCTGGGAGCTCTGGGGGTACTGGTTAGCTCATATAGTTGTTCCTCCTATGGGGCTGCAAACCCCTTCAGCTCCTTGGGTCCTTTCTCTGGCTCCTTCATTGGGGATCCTATGCTCAGTCCAATGGATGGCTGTGAGCATCCACCTCTGTATTTGTGAGGCACTGGCAGAGCCTCTCAGGAGACAGCTTTATCAGGCTCCTTTCAGCTAGCACTTTTGGCATCCACAACAGTGTCTGGGTGTGGTGATTGTATATGGGATGGATCCCAAGGTGAGACAGTCTCTGGATGGTCATTTCTTCAGTCTCTGCTACACATTTTTTCTCTGTAACTCCTTCCATGGGTGTTTTGTTCCCCCTTCTAAGATGGATAGAAGTGTTCACACTTTGGTCTTCCTTCTTGAGTTGCATGTGGTTTGTGAATTGTATCTTGGGTATTCCTAGCTTCTGGGCTTCTGGGCTAATATCCACTTATCAGTGATTTCATATCATGGCTGTTCTTTTATGATTGAGTTACCTCACACATGGTGGGACTCATGGCCCTAGCTGCATATGTAGCAGAGGATGGCCTAGTCAGACATCAATGGGAGGAGAGGCCCTTAGTCCTGTGAAGGCTCTATGGCCCAGTGTGGAGGAATACCAGAACCAGGAAGTGAGAGTAGGTGGGTTGGTGAGCAGGGGGAAGGAGGGGGGATAGGAGGAGGGTGTTTTTTGGAGGGGAAACCAGGAAAGGGGATAACATTTGAAATGTAAATAAAGAAAATATCCAATAAAAAAATCCTCTGTCTTTTCAGTTCTGTAAATTTCAAGTGTATTCAGCTAAAATGTTTTTTAAACTTTATCTTGGAATTTCTTTTCAAAGTGCTCTGCTCATACCTGCACACATGTTAAGAGCCTCTGTGTCTTTGCACTGTGGCTTTTGGACCCATGAACTCACAGCAGGAATGCCTGGATGTGGCTTGCACTAGACAGGGACCATCAACATTCACAAAGCCCCATTTTCCCACGAGAAGCTATAGGCAGCTAATGGTTGCTGGGCAAAGAGAAGCTATATTTCTTAGTGGTGTAGCCCTGGTAAGTTGTCTTGCTTAATAAACACCCACACGTGTTTTTAAGAAAACACTGTGTGTCTTCCTAAATCATCGGTTCTTTTATTGATCCACTCAATGGCCTAAAATCACTATGCATCCTGACTTCAGCCTGGCTTCAAGCTTAGAGAGATCCTCCTGCCTCTGCTTCCCAAGCACTGGGATTACAGATGTGTAGAGAATTTTTCTCAGTGGGTTTTTTTCCCTTTTGGCGATTTCAGTATATTGCTTCATTCTCCTCTTCCTTACTCAGCTCCTTAAAAGGAGAACACGATCTTTAGCTGTGTGAAGATCAGCTGTAGTTCTGGATTCTTTGGAGGACTGTCTCTTATTTTCTGAAGTTTGACTTTAATACATGTTGTCGGGATCAGGCTTCTGTTGTCCACTTCTACGTGCTAGCTCCGTGCCAGGGTTTCGGGCTGCTTAGAGCTCTCCTCTCAACCCAGTCTTTCCTGGGTTGAGAGGGATAGAGTACTCCACAGTGAGGTCATGCACCGACTCCATGAGACCCGGAGGAGAGGAGAGCTGCTGACATGGGTCTCTTTTGAAGTACTCTCAGGAATAATTAGGTTGTATATCTTTAAGCAGGACCCTAAGATGGGTGCACGAGACAAGATGAACAATCCTTGCTTCTCAGAGAAGCCTGGGCAGTTCATGAAGAGCATATGTCAGAGAAGAGAAGACAGCTGTCAACACCATCACTTAAAGTGCCACTTGTTGAAGGCCTAAGTTGTACTAGGTATTGTCCCTAAAAGCTCTGCAAGAGGTACTTGATTTTTTTTTTCAAACTCTGATCATGTGTTTGCTCCTCTCAAAGTCTTATTTACTACTGGACTCAGATATAGTAGAAGCTCTCAACTAGGACAGCTGACCTCTCTCAGCAATCTGTTCCTGGTGTACGTGTGTGTGTGTGTGTGTGTGTGTGTGTGTGTGTGTGTGCATGTGTGTGTTTAAGCTTCCTTCATTCTCTTTACCAAACATTTAGCATATTCCACAGCCTCCTCATTTTGCTAACTACTACATTATTTTCTTAGAGTAATACATCAACATCTGTGTCGCAGTACACATGAAATGGCAGGTTGATGAATCTTTGGTTCTTTGGTTCTGGGCTTACATTCTTTGTTTAAGGACTTTCTGGCAAAGTATTGATAGACATTATCTTCTTTAGAGAGACTGAAAAGCTTTCAAATTCTTCTAGCTCTTTTGGGCCCCAACTACCAAATCTGAGTAGTATCTATCTGTCCAGGAACACCCTTCTCTCTTGTGCTTAACAACCAAGTTAAGACAACTCAGACTGGCGTCCACGACGCATTCTTGAACTGACTTGCACTTCCTCCCTCCAGGTCTCCTTGGTCTACTACAAGAATTTCTCTTACTCAACAGTAAGACTCATCTGGCATGAGTCAAAACACGTTGCTTCATGGGAGAGCCTTGTTTGTGATTCCCAACATAGACTCCCAGTGTATAGACCTTCCAACTTAATTTTTATAAACACTGCATGGTAGCTATTATAATCCTTGACTCATAATCCACCATTTCCATCAGTTCTACCTAATTGCACAGCTCCTACTTCATGATTGGATTGCTGGATCTCCACTATCATTTCACATTCCTGAGTTACATAAACCCAACACTTTTTCCTGAATTGCCTTCTCTAAAGGTTAGTGAGGAACTCCACTGCCGAACTCTCCGCAGACCCACAATCAAACCATGATGAGAAGGTTTGATTGAAGTTAGAATCCTCTTAACCCAGCTGAGGAGTCAGGTAAAAACTAAGGTGGATAATTCAAGAGCAGAGAGGCCAACATTCTATCCTTACCACAGAGTGGGTATGTATCTGTGTTTACCCCACCAGTGAACACACACTGAGCTATGGTTTCAGACTAGAGGTTATTGAACTCTGAAGTGGTTAACAAACTGTCTGGAGATCTAATGATCAGCTTCACGAGGCCAGCAGAGTGCCAACTGTGACAGCAGCTAAGAGAAGGAAGGAGGAGGGGTATGAGGCTGAGCCAGGCAGGGATGCTGTTAAATGCCACATTCAGCACCTGTGCAGGCAGAGCCTGCCAATCATCAAGGAAAATGGCCAAGACTCCAGGCATTGTGGGAAGGTAACACTTGGGTAGTGCATATCTTCCAAGGAATCTGAGCTGGGGGCCTTCCCAGCAGGAAATTTCACACCAGGGATAAGAAGGCAGCATCTGCTTGCCTTAGCGCATATCCCTAGGAGGAGGGCTCGCTCAGACACTGGCTTGCTTCATTCTTCTTCCCAGTAGACCTACAGTCCTTGGCATCCTTCCCAATTGTGCTTTTTGCAGTTTCCTGCCTTAGGGGTGGGCTGTGCCCATTCCAGGGCCCCACTTACCTTGGCAAAGGTCCTGAATCCCTGGAGGATGGGTCTGTAGCCTGTACATCGGCAGAGGTTTCCTGCAGGCCAAGGGGAAGGTTGCAAAGTTAATGCCCCCTCCCAAGTGATGAGGCACTTATGACTTTGATGCATGTGCTTGACCTTCGACATGTCAAGCTGCCTATAAGGTCCTGTTCCTGCTTATATTTCTGTCTCTAAAACACCCATCCTGATGCCTTCCCACAATGCCTAGAACAAGCCCACCCTGGCCCTTCCAGAGTGTCTGATCACCTTCTTGTTGAGCTTCTCAAACTCTATTACCAGTTAGTTATATTTCCTCTTTCTTCAGAGTGGGAGTCTCTGGAGGAAGGGACTCCCACCTTTTATCCTGTACCCTTCACACTTCAGGTAGTACAAAAAACATAGGGCTCAAAATCGGCTGAGATATTGAATGGGTGTGAAGCTTTCTGGATGTAATTCCCTAGATAGAGAGCTATAATCCAGTCACAGGAGATGAATCAGGAAGCGGGCAACTGCTGTGACCTGGCATCTAGTCTCTCTTCCTCCTCTGAGCAGCAGTCACCCTGGTCAAGCTTGTTCTGATAGAAGCCAAGTGAAAGAACCCTAGGCCAACAGCTCTTAACCTGTGGGTCACAACCTCTTTGGCAACAGTCTGTCTCCAAAAACATTTACATCATGATCCATAACAGTAGCAACTTTACAGTTATGAAATAGTAATGAAAGTAATTTTATAGTAGAGGGTCACCACAACATGAGGAACTGTACTAAAGGGTCACGGCATTATGAAGGTTGAGAAGCACTACTCTAGACAGCTTCTCAAATGTCAGTGGTCCTCTATGCTAGCTGTCCTGGGACAAGATCACCCTATAAAGAGTAGGATCTAGACATCCCAGGAAGCAGGGACCAACCTGGTCAACCAGAAGAGAGTGAACCTCCCAGCAGATCTTGTCCACCATGTTTTATGGCCAGAGCTTTCAGAAGCGCAACACCTGACATTCCCAGCCCATTCTTGACTGTCATTGTATTGACCTGTTCAGGACCCATGTGCCATCCCGCTCCCTGGGCTACGCCAAAAGGTCCACACCTTGGAAGGCATTCTCGATCTCCTCAACGGTAGGCTCAGGCTGGTTTCGGAGCAGTGTGTACATACTCATGACAATCCCAGGGGTACAGAACCCACACTGGGAACCATGGCTTTTGGCAATTCTCCCCTAAAAAAAAAAAAAAAAAAAAAAAAAAAAAAGACAAATAACACATGCTCATGTTGTCAGGAACCCTGCCTCCCCAGCTCCTTCATATTTGCTTAAAGCTGTGAAGGTCTCCATCAGGCCACCGAGCCCATCTGAGGGGGCACAGATTCCTCATCTTCACGACAGGGACCATCCCACTAATTACAGCTATGGATTTAAAAAAGTAATTCATATAAAACTCTTTTTATTTTTTTCTCTTCTTTATCCCCTCCTTATTTCTTTCTGTTTGTTTGTTATCAAATAACCCTAGGGCCCTGAACATACTAGGCAGGGACTCTATCACTGAATATCTGTAGACCTTTTTCTACTGTTTGTATGTTTGTTGGTTGGTTGGTTGGTTGGTTGGCTGGTTGGTTGGTTGGTTGGTTCATGATGGTGTCTCGTTGTGTAGTGTGCAGGCAGGCCTTGAACTTGATTTCCTTCTACCCTAGTCTCCTGAACAGCTTGGTTTGCAGGCACCAGGACAGCCTTAAACTCCTGATGTTGTCCCTGGCATTCTGTAGGCATCCATCAATGTTAGTCATTAGTGGACAAGTCCTTTAGAGAATACTGATAGTTCTAGCACAGAGAATTTAGGAATTTACCCCGGTTCAAGTATCTTAAATTGAAACAATGTGCTGCGTTCTTTGGACTACACGAGCCTGCAGTGAAAATTCAAGCACCACTCCTGAAGGACCACAGAGTGTGCTCTATTCAAACCCACCACTGCATTCCTGGATTGTTAAGTGAAGGTACCCTTGGAGCACAGGGAGGACATGAGAACTGGACCAGGAGCTAAGCTGAGTTTACTATACGCATAGGATGTCACAAGACTCCCAGGCAAAGCTGGTGGGTTTTACTTCAAGTTCTTGTTCCTCATCTACATGACTTTCTCCTTTTTTCTGTCTCTTGGGAATCTCTCTTGGTACTTGAGTAAAACTGACAGGATGTTATAACATCTGTATCTATAGTCTACCCATTCATTTTGTGAACATGGACCAAGAACCTAGTATGCAGTAGGCATGAAAGGTTATACAAACAGACAAGAGAGATTGGGAGAAATTACATGAAGCCCGTACCGTAATAGTGCAATTCTGATAAAAATGGAATAAGAAAAATTGCCAGTGCTATGCAGAAGATTTGCACAAGATTACATGATCCAGAGTGACTGAACCACTATAGAAAGGATCTCGAGACTGGTTTCAATATCACAGTTTGGATCAAGAAAAGAGAACTGTCAGCAAGAAGGCTTGATACAGCTCGAGCTTGGCATGCCAGAGCAGCTGAGAGAATATGGGCGGAACCTGCTGACGCTAAACACTTCGGGTGGGAAAGCAGCTTCTTACAAGCCAGGACAGGCTCCAGAACGTTCTCTGTGTGATGGGTAGCCTTAGGAGATTTCAGCCAGCAGTGGTGTGATTCATGGCTTTAAAAAAAAAAATCACTCTGGGCTACTGGGTGGAAATTGCATTCTAGAAACAAATACAGAAATGGGTCTTCAGAATATAGTATAGCCAGCCAAAATAAAAGAGATAATGACATGGACCAAAGTAGCGAGAGTAAAACAGAAGGGGGAGGTGTCATAGATGGTTAGATTGGAAAGTGGATCACACTTCTGGATAGATAGGTGGTAGTATGTGAGAGGATCAAAGATTACTCCTAGATTCTTGTCTTGAAAAATAGAATGGACTGCTTTACCATTGGCTCAAATAGAGCAATACCCAAGAAGGAAGATGTTATGGACAAAGTGGGTTTTTCCTACAGTTGAGATTAGACATTTGTGCTGTGGTATCAAGTAGGCAATTGCAAAGGAGTAACTTCTGAGGAGAAGGTCAAAGTTGAAAGTACAAGTGCGAGCCATTTGCAGGTAGTGGATGTTAAAAACGTACCTGCCGTAAGAGTGTAAGAATGGAGAAGGGCGGGGCTGGGGCCAGAACCTGGATACTGTGGCAGTCTGTGGGGAGCCAATGAGTCAACACAAGATACCAATGAGAGTAAGAGACGAAAACATGGGAAAGCCAGAAAACAAGAAAATCAAATGCAGTAGGAGTACAGTCAACCCTGCTGCTTATATGGAGATAAAATAAGAACACCAACAGTAAGAGTTCATGCTGTTGGAAGGGCAGGTACAAATCCTTGCTCAAACTACTCGTTCTTCATTTCCCTGCCGAGAAACCAACAGGCTCAAATTTGGCTCGCAGATTGGGCAGGGTTAGAGGTGTTCCCTTTTCCTGCCTAAGAAACAGAGATGAAGCAGTAGCACTCTCGCCCTGCTCTGACACCACAGACTGGATCATATGCTCCTCCTGAAAAACAGAGCCTATTAGATCATCTGGAGGCCCTAGTGCCTGGTGTCATGGAAGGAGACATAGGAAGTGTCACCTCCTGAAAGACGTGTCTCTTCAAATGGTCAAGAGAGGACTCAGACCTGGGTTTAGCTCTGGAACCATCTCTGATTGCAATTTTTCAGAGAACTCTTGTCTCAATTCTCTGCCTCCGCCTGTTTCAATTTGGCCTAAGAGCATCCAACTTCTCCCTTCAAAACCCCAGATTTGCAATACAGTACTCCTCATGGTTCCTGACTTCAATCCAATGCCAAGGTCTGGTTCCACAGGGGAGGAAACCCCCAGTGGGTATTTATAGGTATGTTTGGTTGGCCCTTGAAGTTGCTGAGGTTGTGTATAACTTTGAACTTATGATTCTCCTGCCTCCTTCCAAGGGCTAGGATTTCAAGTGGGCAGTGTACCTTGTTTCTATGGTGCTTGGGATCCAATCCAGAGCTCCATGCATGCTAGGAAAGCAATCTTGTCAACTGAGTCGTAAGGCCCCTAGCTATTATCTTATCTTCATTCTCAAGAGAGTAAAGGTCTGACAGTCCATATTCGTGGCATTTAATATTGATTGATTGATTGATAACTTTATAGGACATATGATATAGGAAACAAGCCTCTGGGTGTATCCCTGGAGGAATTATCTAGATTAAGTTTGCCTCTGGTCAAAGCCATGAGTGTTTATCTAGATTAGTCAGGGTGGGGAAAATGGCTGAATCCAGGACTGAATAAAAGAACAAAGAGCTAGCCAGATATGAGCATCCCACTGCTCTCTGCTTCCTAACTGTGGATGCAATGTGCCCAGCAGCCTCAAGCTCTGATCACCACCACTTCCCTGCCATGGTAATGAGTACCCTCAAACTGTGAGTTAAAATAAGTTCTTCCTTATTACTGTAAATATTAAAGCAGCCTGTTTTCCTTCATTCCCATTTTGAGCCTGGTGCCATGGTAGCTGGCCCTCACTACTTATCTCCAGCTGCTTCCGACAGGCATTTTGCACTAGCGATGTGTAAAGTAACTAATTCAACATTGATATTGGTCGAAGAGTGGGGGATGTGTGGTATGGCTGGAATTATAGCAATCATGGAAATCTGGAATTGGACGACTGTCAATTGTCAAAGCATACTCAAGAACAAGATGTCCGTCCCTGCTTTCCCAGGTCTGAGGTAAGGATGCCCCTGGATTTTAGATTCAGATGAGTGGTTGTTGTTGTTGTTGTTGTTGTTGTTGTTGTTGTTGTTGTTGTTGCTGTTCCAGGGGGAAGGGGAGGTCATGCAATATTAGATCATCCTTTCCCTTTCGATGGGGGAGCTTTGGGTATGAGCACCTGCTTTCTCTACCTTGTAGCATCTAGAAAAGATTCACAGGGAGGTCCTGGAACAACCTCCTTTGCTCCCTCAGGCTGTGAAGTTTCTCCTAACAAAGCTGCAGTCTTGGTGCAGGTTCCCCTGTTAAAACTTTCTGGCCTCACATTTACCGCTCCACTCACCTGGACAGGATGCAGCTTCTTGGAGTTTCCTATACCTTCCACAGTTGTCACAGCAACATGATGCAAAGAGCAGATGGGGGCCAAGCAAGCATTGACGGAAAAATGACTACAACCACAGATTAAGGCCGTTTCATCGCCATTGAGGTCATCAGAGCCTCGAGGGGACTGCCTCATAGGACTTGAGGGCTTTCTGAATGTCTCTCTGCTCTGTGCTTTGTTTGTGTCTACTGTTGTTATCTTTGCCTCTCCATATAAAACTCTGAGCCAGGAAAAAAAAAGGGGGGGGGGGGTTCTATTCCAGCTGAGACTGAGCCTCCTTAGAGTCTCGGTGGGTAAACTACAATCACACCAGCCTCAAACTGGAGTAAAGGAAAATGGGGTTCTCTAAGCAACCTCTTATGCCAACTCTAGAGGGCATTGAAGGGAACTCTCCAGCAGGCTATATATAACCTTGAAGCATGCTCCTCTCTCTGCAGGGCCCTTCTCTGGTCCTCAGCATTAGAACATAATTTTGGCTTTCATCCCTTCTGTTCCTCCATTTCCCTGGGGTAAAGGTAGAGATGAGACTCTAGCCCCTTCCCTGTATTTCTTCTCCCTTAGTGATCACTCGTTCGTGAAAATAGACAACATCAGTTTCTTAAAAATATGCCAGCTCAGCCGGGCGTGGTGGCGCATGCCTTTAATCCCAGCACTCGGGAGGCAGAGGCAGGCGGATTTCTGAGTTCGAGGCCAGCCTGGTCTACAAAGTGAGTTCCAGGACAGCCAGGGCTATACAGAGAAACCCTGTCTCGAAAAACCAAAAAAAAAAAAAAAAAATGCCAGCTCTGTGCTAGGGGCTGAGGAAGTAAAGCTAAATAACATGAAATCCCTACCCTGGAAAAGCTTGTAGGCAATGCGAGAGATAGAAGTGGGTGTGGAGATGTGATGTAAAAAATCTAACGGTAAATGATTCAGGAGTGCTGTGCAGAGGGCATTAAGTAGTCTGCATAGACAAGGAGGACCTAACTCAACCTTGGGGGATCAAGCAGCACTTCTTAGAGGAGATGCTGTTGGGGCCTAGTATTTCCAGGTAGAAAATTCCTGGGTGAGAGGACATACAGGACAGGAAACAGTGTGTAGGAAGATCAAAAAATAAGTAGGGCTGGGCCATGAGTTCATATTATTAAGTTTGAGGAGGCCCTTGATGGCAAAGGAAACTGGGGAAGAACTCAGGGACATACTATGGAGTGTTGGGGAAGGATTTTATGGGATGCCATGTTAGCCTCAACTGTAGAATGGTCGTTTTATCTGTGGTCCACAGCTTGGTCCCCATTCATCAACCAGGAAAGATACCCTATAAGACATCATTCTATGATCTTTGTCCATGATTGGAGTCTTCTCAGAAACACGCATGCTCACACACTCAGTCACAAATGATCCCACATCCTACCCTCCCGTGGAGCACCAGGCAGCAGGCAAAGGATACACGATCTTGTTCTGAACGTGGTTATACTTGGAGATCATCACAGTGCATGCCCCACAGCCACCTTCTCCACAGCCAAGCTTGGTCCCACACAGCCCCACTGAGCAGCCACTGGTTAAGGATAAAGACCCAGAGAAAGGACTCTAACAAACAGCTGGGCAGAGCCTCACAGGCTCAACTTAAACACAAATGAAGCCCTTGACCCGGGAGGCAGCAGACCTATGGACTCCTCCATCCATGAGGCCGCATTGTACCATACAGATGTAAGAACAGATCAGCTCCTCTGCAGATGAGTCAGTACCCACAGAATACCATCCAGGATACAAGCCTCCAGGCTCAGGGTCTCCCAGTGTCTGAGCAAGAGGACCTCGCGTCTCAAAGACAGCATTTGGGGTGTTGAGGTGAGCAGTGACACTCCTCAGCCATTCTGAGGACTTACCAAGGCTTGAATTCTTTACCTTGAAATCCAAAATTAAATTAATTCCAGAAACCAAAATTAAAGTTGAACCAGGCTTTTGAATATCTCACATAATATATATAAATGAAAAATAAAAGATCAGGAACTAATAATGGACCCAGCTCTTATATATACTGTGGAAAGATAATCTATTACCTTGTTAACTGGTAGGCTAGTCAAAACCCACAGCAGTCACGTGGCCACCTTTCTTGAGCCATACAGGCCTCTTTGTTGAGTTTCTATCAGTCCCTAAGCCCCCATCTCTCTTCTGAGGGTGGGAGACACAGAGATACTAGCAGATAGCCTCATCCTCCATTTTCAAGATAAAATTAGCAAGAGCGATATTGCATCTTACATTTAAAGTTCTTGATTTCCACAGCAAGTTGCTTAGGCACGAGCGACTATTGGTCTGCAGATTAAAATGCAAAGCACAAACAAGCTGAGGTCTAAGCTGTAACACGAGCTGCAGAATGTCACTGTGTGTGTGTGTGTGTGTGTGTGTGTGTGTGTGTGTGTGTGTTACAGTCCTCTGACTCAGAGTCTCCTGACCCCAGAGCTGTGTGCAATCCACCTCCTCCTCTGCCAAAGAGACCTCCCAAGACCTCAGGATTTTTCGTTTACTTCTTTGTTCCCATTAACCGAGGAATATATAGTTATTTGCAGCTGATACACCTAGAAAGTGTATGGACAGAGATGGTATGGTGCGGTCTAGTCTTTATCTTCTAGCCTTGACATCTTTCTAGAAACCCTAAGCTAGGAATATTTCTCCTGCTCTCACAAATTAACTACCAGCCCAGGCTGCAATATGGAGGAGGACTTTATACTTTTCGTGACAGCTTTCAGTTTTAAATTTCATTTGAGCTTTGATTTACTAAACCTGTCCGCTGAGATAAGGAGTTCCTGGGGCTCTTAGGCGTCAGAAACAAAAACTGAAACTAGTAGAGACCTAAAATGAACTCTGTTTTCAGAACACTGGAATTCATCTCAACAACTTCCTAGTGGGGTTGGGCTGATAACAGCATCCTCATTCCTACTCACAGAAGATTCGCCAAGGCCATCCTCTGAGCCTTCAGATATGCCCACACCAAGTCATCCTCTATGCTGTCTGAGAGCAGGGGCGTGGGGGGGGACCAAAGTTAAGGTCGTGAATCTGGGCTCACTTCTGTGAGAACTAAGCAAGTGGGTCACTCACACCTCTGGGATGGGGGCAAGGGCACCATAGACAGATGTTGAGAGGAGCACCAGGCCCTGGAGAATTGCCAGCCTGGATGAGAAGTGCATGGCTTTAGCATCCATCCAGAGTCTGCCAGAACTTTCTCATAATATGCTTGGTGAAAAGCAGGTCACTTAATCAGTGCTGGCCTCACTTGCTCTCCGAGGGAGATAATGTTATACTTCCACGGAATTTCTGTGGAGATTACATGACATCAGCTATACAAACTACTTTGAACTCTGCCTATACATGACAAGTGTCCATTAAATGTTGGCACCTATATTTTCTGTTGGTTTTGATCCAGGGTCCCAGACTACTTTAATAACATGAAAGAACAATAGGTGTGGGAGCCTACAGAAGCCTTCCCCACAATGCAGCAGCCCAGGACACTCTATGACAGGGGTTCTCAGCCTTCCTAATGCTGTGACCCTTTACTACAGTTCCTCATGTTGTGGTGACCTCCACTATTTTTTTGCTACCTTATAACTATAATGTTGTTACTGTTATGAGTAATGATGTAATTATCTGATATGCAGGATATCTGATAAACAACCCCTGTGAAATGGCCGTTTGACATCCCTCCGAAGGGGTTGTGACACCCAGGTTGAGAACCACCTCTCTAAGGTGTCTCCTGCCCTTGATGTCGCTAAAGCCTGCTACTAAGCAGTCAATGCCTTACACAGTATCCACTGCAATCATCCTTTCTCGGTGTACGACCCTTGTCTGGGAACGCTCAGTAACCATATGAAGTTTACCTAGTATATGGAAATCCCTAGGTTCAATGCCCAACAGTGCAAGGAGAAAGTAATAGGAACCCTTCCTCTGGTCTCTCTGGGCCTGTATTGAGCCAGAGAGGCTCCTGGGTAATCCTGTATGTGCTAAACAAATGTCAACTAAAGAAGAGCTCAGGGGCTGGTGAGATGGCTTAGCAGGTAAGAGCACCCGACTGCTCTTCCGAAGGTGATGAGTTCAAATCCCAGCAACCACATGGTGGCTCACAACCATCCGTAACGAGATCTGGCTCCCTCTTCTGAAGTGTCTGAGGACAGCTACAGTGTACTTACATATAATAAAATAAAATAAATCTTAAAAAAAAAAAAAAAGAAGAAGAGCTCAGTACTTCTAAGGCAAATGACCATGAAGTTGATGGCGGGCTGCTGAAGAGGGTTTTCATGGGCACAGAAAATCCTGGAATTACTAGACTCTTTGCTGAAGAAGTCTGAAAGAAAACCATGAACAGCCTTTCATTTGAGGACTGAGAGTTTACAATCTAGGGAGCCAAGGATTACCCAAGGACTCTCAGCTATATCGAGTGCCACACAGCTGTCCAGACTTCTTTGAGGTCACTTGGAAATTACTTAAGCTTCAGAGAATAGCCCCATGGTCCCCTCACCCTCATTTCCATTGAAGAGTCAGGATACACTTTCTTCTAAGGTAGACCAGAAGTGTTGTTTCAGGGTCTGCATTTTTCTCCACCACCTACCAAGAAAATATATCAAAGAATCACCTTTCCATTCTTTTGCAGTTGATTTTCTCCCTTACATTGCTCAACCCAAAATCTGGAGAGTTAATGGGCACAGAATAGATAGACCATGACAATCAAGGCATTTTTCTTTCTCAATCCTATAAACAATGAACACATGAGCTATAAAACACGATCATGCCCTCAGGTCCTAGAATTCCACCTGGACATGCCACAGAAGCTTGGGGTCTATGCTTCTACGAGCATCTCCTATGTCAAACTATCACCTCATTTCTCCTGCTTCTTCCCAGCCACACACTCCGGAGTTGGAGCTGTCAGCACGCAGACTCTAACTTTGCATCCTGTGTGTGATTCTGTGTGTGATGAGAGAAAGTTGTATACATAGTCCATGCTCATAGCAAAGTGTGGTATGCAACAAGCTACACGGTAGCAACATGAGTATGCTAGCATGGAAAAACGATCTCAAGACAAAAACCCATCCATGTGTTCAGTAAGGTAGAAAAGGCCAATGTGAGATGCTCTCTCCAGATGTAAACCTTCAAAGAAGATCCAGGAGGGGCCATTTCACTACTCCCCATGTTTAAAGGCAGAGAATTTGTAATAAGAGATCTTTTAAGAGAACTGTGCTATATATTGGTCCTAGAGTTTCCTCAAGTGCAAGGAAAAGAAACATCTGCCTCACACCTCAAACTAAAAGAAGGGATACCCTTTGAACCATACATAAATCCGCCACTCCTCCTTCACAGTCATGTCAGGGGCCAGACCAACCCAAGACTTTCTCAGAGGTCCCGATGAAAGAACAACAGGAACTTTAATTCTATGTCTTTGTCCAGGAGTGGGATTGGCAAAGCCAGCCAAGGGCTGGAGCCTGTATCTCCTCAGAAGAGTCAAGGTGACAGCTTCTGGAGTCCAGGCTCTTCCTCCTGAGCTGTGGTTATCAGTCCTAAGGCAGATGTGTCTGCAGGACCCTAGGTTCTCTCTCTCTCTCTCTCTCTCTCTCTCTCTCTCTCTCTCTCTCTCTCTTTTTTTTACTTTTTCATATATGTCTTTGTGAGGTATTTCTTTTTATCCCCAATTTTTATTAGATAGTTTCTTCATTTACATTTCAAATGCTATCCCCAAAGTCCCCTATACCCTCCCCCATCCCCCACCCTGCTCCCCTACCCACCTACTCCCACATCTTGGCCCTGGCATTCTCCTGTACTGGGGCATATAAAGTTTGCATGGCCAAGGGGCCTCTCTTCCCAATGATGGCCAACTAGGCCATCTTCTGCTACATATGCAGCTAGAGACACGAGCTCTGGGGGTACTGGTTACTTCATATTGTTGTTCCACCTATAGGGTTGGAGACCCCTTCAGCTCTGTGGGTACTTCTCTCCTCCCTTGGGAACCCTGTGTTCTCTTGGCCAAGATTGTCTGACTTATCTCTGTTGACTTTGACCAGTTTTTTCCTCTGCAAATAGAACATATGTCGCTGTACTTCTTTTTTTTATTTTTTATTAGATTTTTCTTAATTTACATTTCAAATGCTATCCGGAAAGTTCCCTCCCCCCTCTCCCTCCCCCCGCCCTGCTCCCCTGCCCACCCACTCCCACTTCTTGGCCCTGGTGTTCCCCTGTATTGGGGCATATAAAGATTGCAATACCTCCCAGCACTCGGGAGGCAGAGGCAGAGGCAGGCGGATTTCTGAGTTCGAGGCCAGCCTGGTCTACAAAGTGAGTTCCAGGACAGCCAGGGCTATACAGAGAAACCCTGTCTCGAAAAACCAAAAAAAAAAAAAAAAAAAAAGATTGCAATACCAAGGGGCCTCTCTTCCCAATGATAGCCGACTAGGCCATCTTCTGCTACATATGCAGCTAGAGACACAAGTTCTGGGGGTTCTAGTTAGTTCATATTGTTGTTCCTCTTCTAGGGTTGCAGAGCCCTTCAGCTCCTGGGGTTCTATCTCTAGCTTCTCCATTGTGGGCCCTGTGTTCCATCATATAGATGACTGTGAGCATCCACTTCTGTAAGAGACAGCTATATCAGGGTCCCTTAAGTAGACACTTGTTGTCCTATGCGATAGTGTCTGAGTTTAGTGACTGATTATGGGATGGATCCCCCCGGTGGGGTAGTCTCTGTATGGTCCATCCTTTTGTCTTAGCTCTAAACTTTGTCTCTGTAACTTCTTTCATGGGTATTTTGTTTCCTATTCAAAGGAGGAATGAAATATCCACACACTGGTCTTCCTTCTTGATTTTCTTGTGTTTTGCAAATTGTATCTTGGGTATTCTAAGTTTCTGGGCTAATATCTATTTATCAGTGAGCACATATCCAATGACTTCTTTTGTGATTGGGTTACCTCACTAAGGATTATATCCTCCAGATACATCCATTTGCCCAAGAATTTCATAAATTCATTTTTTTTGCACGAGTCACCAGCCTGTGAAAGAAGCTTTTGCTTCTTTATTTCTTATTTTCCCTATTTCTTCACCCTGGTTCTCCCTCTTGATATGTCACCTTTCAGGACAAGCATTCCTGCAGGTTATGGACAGCATAGGACATATAGTGGTCTGCCGTACCATAACTAGAGGTAGACCTAGCATAGACTAGAAATCATGTGTTTAAACTCTTACACTTAAATGTACAAAGTGGAAATATTTGTTCACATTCCCAGAGTTTAATCGGTTCAAGAATTTTGTTAGCAGTGGACATACTACAGCCCATACATGATGTGGATAGGGTTGGCTTGAGTGTATTTAAGTCAGTGTCAGGAAAGCTACCTAGAGAAAGTGACAGGACAGATAATAGAAGTATTCTTTGTACAATGGACCCTTCATGTTGGGGGCTGAGATAAAGCAGAGGGCATAAGAAATGCACATCACACATGCCATGGGATGCATGAGCAAACACTCCCTGTTGTAGCTCCAAATAATATATTTCTGAAACTTGCAGAACCTCCCCGTCAATAATGTTTAAAGGAAAGTGCGAGATACAAAGTATAATCCTTAGACAAATATTACATTCTTTCTCTCATTTGGGATCCATAGATTTTATCTGTATATAGACATGTATGTACATGGCATGATGGTACAAGTGAAGCTATGTAGGAAGAAAGAGAACTAACAGGGGGGAGAGGAGGAAAAGGAGTATATGATCAACATACAACATATACAAACATACAACATATACAAACATACAACACACCTGTATAATTTTTAATTTAAATTTAAAATTAATGTTTTCTTTAATTAGTTTTCTTTTATGATAATACCTCAGGATTTCAGCTTGCTCAATATCCTGGTTATTAAGGCGAAACTTCTTTTCTAGGAGAAGTCGCACAGGCAAATAAAAATGACCCAGTATGATATTTAATCACCCTCCCAGTAGGTATCAGTGACCTTAGTGTGCCTTTTCTCCCATGTTTCTCCTTCTCCTTTCTAGGACATCACACTAGACACACACACACACACACACACACACACATACACATACACACACACACACACACACACTCATGTGCATACACATTCACACTCTCTCTCTCTCTCTCTCTCTCTCTCTCTCTCACACACACACACACACACACACACACACACACACACACACACGCACTGCCTACTGGGACCACTTACCAATTCAAGGTAAATTCCTCAGTGTCTCTGAAGACTCCTTTAAACATGTTCTCACTTTTAGCCGTCCTGCCTCCTACTTCACCGGTAAAATCCATCTCATATCTCCTAGTCCCGTGCCTTGAGCATCTCTCTCTCTCTCTCTCTCTCTCTCTCTCTCTCTCTCTCTCTCTCTCTCTCTCTCCCTCCCTCCCTCTCCCTCTCCCTCTCCCTCTCCCTCTCTCTCTCTCTCTCTCAGACACCTTGACTTGTTGGGAGATTTCATATGCTCCCCTATCCAAGGCTTTCTACATCACCACCCTCCCTTGAATATCTACAAAGAACAGCCTTGCTACGTTGGAGCTTTGTCTCAGAGCTTCCCACAGTGTGCCCCCACGGAACAGTCTCACAGAAAGCCCAGAAGGAAAACACTTGGCCGGCGTCCCAATGTGAATCTGAAATATTCCCTCCAAGGCCATATTTGGAACACTTGCTACCTAGCTGACAGGGTGGTTGTAAAACCTTTAGGAGCTGGGGTACCTGGTGAAGGTAGGTCATAGGCTCGTGGGGAGGCTTTGGGGGCTATACCCAAACTCTGGCACTTCCTTCTCTCCATCTCTTCTTATGTCATATTGTGGATAATGACCCCTTCCCTCCATTTACCTTGATCATCTGCTCAAGTTATGAAGCCTATTTGTGGACTAAATCTAGTGAAACCATGAGCCGAAACAAATCCTTCCTTCCTTCCTTCCTTCCTTCCTTCCTTCCTTCCTTCCTCCCTTCCTCCCTTCCTCCCTTCCTCCCTTCCTCCCTTCCTCCCTTCCTCCCTTCCTCCCTTCCTCCCTTTAATTGATTCTACCAGGTATTGTGGTGCCTGGGATACAAAGGGGACTTACACTGCAGGGCATGTGACATGGGCCAGCCTTGATGGGCCATCAACATGGCTCAGTGGATAAAGGTGGCTGCCACCAAGCTTGATAGCCTGAGCTGAGTTCAATTAATATCTTCTATCACCCTCTCACTCTTTCTCTCCCTCCCCCTCTCTCTCATGCACACACACACACACACACACACACACACACACACACACAGAGGGAGAGAGATAATAAATATGAAGAATTTGAAGAAAAAATGAGTGAGTAGATTGCTCTGAAAATTTGAACTTTAAAAATAAAATGATTGCTAGGTATTGTGCTGTGTTGTAGTGGTGCAGGCTGTAAGTCACAGCACTCAAGACTCAGAGGCAGGCCAATCTCTGAGTTCGAGGCCAGCCTGGTCTACATAGTAAAACTCTGTCTTAAATAAATAATAAAAAGGAATAAAGGAAGGAAAGAAGGAATGAAGGATAGAAGAAGGGAAGAAGGTCCTAAGGGGTGATAACATACTATATACATTAAATCTATAAGATTAAAATTATAATTAATCAGTGAATAAATAAAGCTGCGTGCCTCCAGCTACGTCCTCTTCCTGCAGAGATTTCTCCTGCATGCCTCTCAGTAAGACTTGAATCCTGGCCCCTTAAGAGGACATCACCAACAATGCCGGTGAAATATTGAGCAACTCTCTCCCTTTACTACTGACTCCAGAAGAGGACAGGTCACCAAGGTCCAGGCCACTCCCAGAAGATCCCACAGGCACTTGGTGCCTCATACCTGAGCCCTCTCTAAGTCCACTAGTGCAGACAGAACCATCAAGTGTGGAAAACAAGGAAAAGGAGAGGTTCCCTGAGGAGAACCAGCTGCCATCTTCTTACCGCTTCTTTGGTAATTTCTTTGCACAACCTCTCTGGCCCAATGCCTAGAACATCTTGAAGAAGGAAATGAATCTGAACTTACTCAATCTGCCTGTGCTCACCCAGATCACCTGCCCACCCTGGCTTCTCACTACTCACCAATTGCCCTTACTCTCTTCATCCTTCTGGAAGTTTCCCGAGAGCTCACACCTTCTTAAATGACAAACAAGGCTGGCTATTCATCACCATAACCTGACAGGATCAGAAGCTCCCAGGGATAAAAGGGATTGGTATGATGCCACACTCTAAAAATCTAAAAATCACTTCTCTGCAGTGCTAATAAAATGCAAGGAGAAGCAATTTCAGCCCAGCCAGTTCACCTCAAAAACAACTCCTTTCTAGACACAGAGGCTAACAGTAAGCCATCCCTTCAGAAGAACTGTGGATCACACATAAATCAACTCCCTAATATACCTTAGAGTAAGATATGACCTTCGGAGCACTTTAAACCTGCCACTTGCTTCACTGAAAAAAAAATTCATTTATGAGCGTCCCAAAGATGATGATGTCTGTGTATGCACAGTATTTCCAGGAAGCCAAGTTGACAGCTGTTTTTTACACCTCTGTGATGTAACCACTGAGCACAAAAGACATTTAAAAGATTGAGTACAAAAGCCTTACTACCATCAGCTTAGGCATTTCACCCTAGCCCTTGTCTTGGTCCAAGCTTGCCCAACTCAAAAAAAAAAAAAAAAAAAAGGGCAATATATCAGAGAGATTCATGGATCCAGGGATGGGACCACTCCCACTGAATCCACAGGCTTTACAGTACTGGTGTTGAAATGACTCCTAAAGTTTGCGTGCTAGTTAGCCAAGCAGATGCTGGCATTCTTATGTCCTTAGGAATTCTTGGAAGCACATGTTCATTCTTGGAAATTTCTTCAGAAATTACTCAGTCTCTTCAATCAACACGAAAGTGTCAAAATAAAAAAAAAAAATTTAAAAAACAAGCAAAATTGTTTTGGGAGGAATCCTTTGGTCCACTCATGGTTTATGAAGTCCATGTGGCCAGTTATAGTGGGGGAGATGAGGGTTCTTCTCCTGTGACCTCAAGTGAGGAGCTGCAGGGCTGTGAGTCCCTTGAAGGGAGGCTAACAGCGCCAGAAACAATACACTTAGCTTGCTCCTTCTCTCGCTGCAGTGAGCTGAAGTTGCAAAGATTCTCAGGCTATCGGGAATTTTGTGCACCCCATACCACGTTACCTACATTCACAAGTGACGTTTAAGGGGGTTGCAATATTTATATAAAGAACTGAGAGATGGTGATGGGGAAGTCCTTTATGAAAATAATGACAATAATGGCTTGCCACAAGGTGTCAGTGTATATCGCCGTACAGTAAATCAGTTCTAGTTGTTGAATCTATGTCCAGAATCATATATCCGAATCAGTGGCTATGTGTGTTTTATGTCCCAGCATTAGCAAAAAAGTGCCCGCCTCCTGCTGTTTGTAATAAAGAGAGCCAGCCAAACACGAGGGTAGACTTACTTAAACACAGAAATAGAGAAGTGTTGGTGCCGCCTCCTCTCACCTAGACTCTGCTCCTTTTCCCACCTCTGAGCCAGTGTGTCCTCTAGCATGGAGTGGACATCCCTCTCTCTCCCCTCCCCTTCCTCCTTTGCCCTCTGGGTGTCCTGCCTGTGTGTTCATCTTGCTCTAAAGTTACCAAACTACAGCAATACCTTTTAAGGGGATAAGATGAGACCAGAACAAATCCAAGTGTCCACATAAGAGAAGTGACACGGGTCCCTTTTCAGACAGCAGACTCTCTAAACCGGAGGTCAACTGCCACTTACCTTTTTGCCATTCACAAAGAAGACCAACTCGTCTACCGTAGTCCTCGTCATCGTGACTGCCGGAGTCCCTGAGCTCCTGCGAGGTGCTTGCAGATATCACACTGCCTGCAACTTGAAAGATACGCCTCCCAGTAAAATGAAACAAAGTTAGCCAATGAGAAAGAAGCAGCCCCGGGCATGGACAGCTCTTGGCAAGAGTCACAGGTTTGCACAATCCAGGAAGGACCAGACAGCCACACCGCAGATCCTACTCTGTTCTCCTAGTCAAAGTGCACAGAGGAAAGTGCAGGCATAGATTAGGGAAGCCTGCTTCTTGGCACCAGGTGACTGTGAATTCTGGGCACCACCTGCCCTTGTGGAACCTGCTTCATCCTCCTCCCACTTGCCAGACCAGGAAGAGGGAGGAAGGAGCAGTCTGCCAGCCGGTGAGGCTGATTCACTCTCTTCCCGTCCACACTTGTTCTTTTCCCAAACCAGCTCACCCTGACACAGACTCGCCACTGGCCTGCTCAGCTCATTCTCTCGGGGCCTGGCGGAATGTGAAGGTCACAGACACAGACCCTCGTGTCCAGACTCAAACCCTGACCTTTGACTACAGCCTGTCACCTATCGCCTGCAGGACTCAGCTGTTTCATCCTGGAAAAGGACATCAAGACGATACCAAAAGCCGAGAGCTGAAAAGCAAAAGGTCTCTCGGGTATGCCTTATAAACTTGCAGAGAATGGAATTAATCACTTTTGAACAGGCACTGGAACAACCCTGATAGCAAATCGTGTTCCAGACTTTCCCAAAACTTGTCAAATTATCAGAGGAATTAATACACCAAGATATATCACAAGCACCAAGTAAATAAAAAAGCTAATACAACACCGTCACAGTCTATTAATAGAGCTGAGAGCCCTCAGCCCCATCAAGGACCATTAACTCCTGGTGTAAATGCCTATGCACAGCGTCCGCTCAGACAACACTCGTGGGCTCTCCCTGCTCCACCCCTCCCACCACTCCATTCCACCCACCTTCACATCAGTAGGTACTCTGTCCTTCCCCAGCCCTGCAGTCACTCAATCACTCAGCCAACCTACAGGGTACACGTGTCATCATCCTGGAAGACCACAGAAAAGGGAAAAAAAGCGCATGGTCAGATGTGCCTGGTACAACAACAACATCTTGGGAAACAGGGCCCCTGGGACAGTCACATCATCAACACAACGCCCCTCTGCTGGTACAGCCCCGACAGAACCAAAAATGAACTTATTTGTTGGTCAATCGATATCCCAGTTTGCCCCTAGACTGTGCTAGGGGCTTATGCACCTTCAAGTTTCTCGGTCCAGGGCAAATGGAGATTCTGGTCATCATAAAACAGTGCTTGCTAGCCGGAGTCAAATTCCCCACAAAATGGGCCATTTGGATATCTGGGATATTAATGACATGACTGGTAGGGCTGTTGTTGTTGTTGTTGTTGTTGTTGTTGTTGTCATTCATGATGATGATGATGTTTCTGAGACCAGGAAATGAAACTAAACATCCCAAGCCCAGGATAATCCTTCACAATACAGAGTTGTCCAACCTAATATGTCAATCAAGCAGGGGCAGAGATATGGTGATCTGAAAGGGAAGGGAAAGGGTGGGGAGAGGGACTAAGGCTGAACCTAAGGTGTGTTTTGTTAACTCCCTGTTCCTCACACTCCTATGATGGACTGGTCTTCTGTTTAGTGACTCATCTTCATGAGCTCTGCCTTTCCCCACAGTCCCAGGGAAAGCTCTGAAGGCTAGATTTAGTGTCAGCTCCATCACCCTTGCAAAAGTCACAGGCTTGGGTCCGGTGGTCACATTCACAGACACTGCTTACTATAACTGCTCCATAAAAATCAACTCTGCCCAAAAAGTCAATAAAGAGGGCGAACTGTCCCAGCAGATGTTGAGCGAGTGCTGGATGGAGGATATAGGAATGTGAAACTGAGGGGTTGGTAACGCCCACAGTACCCGTCCCCTGCCATAATCTGAAGGCACAAGCAACCTGACAGAGGCAGTGCTGGAGCAGATGAAACTGAAAGAGTAGATGAGAAATTAGCTGCAGCTGACCTCAACCCTTGGGGAGTTGCCTGCAAAGGGAAAGAGCAGTCCACAGACACAGCTCCAGAGAGAGGGAAAAGGACTCTAAAGTTGGGAAGTTCACGCCACCCATCACGCTGGACCCCACAGCGGCTGCTGCCTTGTGGAGCCAGAGACCCCTTGGAACCACAGAAAGTAAACGGGTTACAGCTGCTGAATAGGAGCAGCTAAGACACACAAACTATGGCCATAGCTGAAATGTGGTAAGGACACCGGAAGCGGGGAGACTCTCAACACTCCCCGCCCTGACCACAGCTGAGAGAAGCTACGTGGATAACAGGAAGCCTGTGGTGGAACTCGTTGCAATGCACTGATGGACCTGTAGATGTGGGGTTGGGGCTTTTCTCCTAACCAATAAGAAATGTTGACTGAGAACGTTTTTATTTCCATTCATTGCTCATTTGCATTCATATGTCTTTTATTTTATTTTATTTTTGTTTTCTATATATCTTAGGTTTTCTTTAATTTTTTACATTTTTTTCTGTTAGTATGTATACACTTATATTTTAAGTTCAGGTGATGTGATATGATTTGTATCTTGCTGGGGAAAGCTCTTACATCTTCTCTTTCTCTAAGTTTAATGCAACATTTTCTTTACTGTTTTTCATACATCTAACCCCCATACTTGACTTAATCCTTACCCCAGTCCCTCCTATCCCATCGTCCACACCCCTTCATTTTACCACTTAAATATGTGACATTCTCCCCCAACAAGAACTCTACTTCTCCTGTCATCAAACTTTCTAGGAAACATCAGTCAAGATGCATGGTACCTTCAGCAGCTAACCTGGGGAGTCGGGGTGGGGGGTGGGGTTACAGTAACTCATAATAGCTGTCATTACAGTCAGCTTGGGTAATTATCAATCTAAGGTAGAACAAGCTACCAAAAATAAACAAAGATATACATAAAGCAAAGATAGAGACCACGGGCAAGGGGAAAGATCTGCAAACCAGAGAACAGATACTCCTCAAGAGAAGCACAAAACACACCAAAGAGATATGAAAGGCATGAGGGGATATTCCACTAGGACAACACACAGGCTGACATCTTCTTAACAATAGAAACCAAAAATGATAAGGTGTTGAATTACATACACATGCAAAAAAAAGATATTGCAGAGTTTTGTCAAAAAAAATTTTTTTCAAAGGCCAAATAGAAGATGCACATAAACTGGTAAGGTTGTGAAGTAGATTCAAGACACAGAGAGAAAGTTGCCACAAATATCAAAATATCGGTAACTTGGAGGAAAAAATTAAAATATGGAAGAAAAATCACCAAGGACATGCAGAGTCTGTACAAGGAATAGAGGGATCCTAGAAATGAAAGAATCGATCAGGTAACGACTAACACAACAGAGCATCATCAACAAACAAGGTAACGACTAACACAACAGAGCATCATCAACCAACATGCCCAAGAAGAAGAACTGATCTCAAGAGTAGATGCCAAGGTTGAGACAATAAGACACACAGACATATAGAAGGGAAAATGGGCCAGGGAGATTTCTCAGTGGCTAGAATGCTTGTAGGAAATGTAGACTTTGGGTCCCCAGAGCCCACCTAAGTGACAAACGTGCATGCAAGCCCACCTGTAATTCCAGCCTGAGATGGTAGATACGGGAACTCTCCAGAAGAAGCTATCTAGCCAGGCTAGCCATACTGACGAGCTATCTGGCAAGGCTAGCCATACTGATGAGCTATCTAGCAAGGCTAGCCATACTGACGAGCTATCTAGCAAGGCTAGCCATACTGACGAGCTATCTAGCAAGGCTAGCCATACTGACGAGTTCTGGGTCTGATTTGGAGGCCAATGGACATCACCACTCATGCCCATACACCCAAGAGAACAAAGTCAAGACTATGTGGGATGGAAGAAGATGACAATCAAATATCTTAGACAACCTAGCCAATGGTATTTTAGCCAAGAATTGCCTGAATCTAGAAGGAAAGACATACAAATAGAGGAATCCTTCAGAATCCCCAGTAGTCAGGACCAGAGAAGAATCTTTCCAAAATGTATTATACTCAAAATATCAAAAATGCAAAGCAAGGAAACCATAGAGGAAAAAATGCCCACACACAGAGGCATAAACATGTGAGTAACATCAGTTCTGATGTCAGCAACCGTAAAAGCATAGAATAATACATTTGAATCCTTAAAGGAAATTGTCGTTAGCCAAAATCGCTGTACTCTGAAAACAGATGAGGAAATAAGAATATCCCAAAACAACACAAGCCTACACAAACACTAACTAAATAAATCATACAATTCATAACAACTAGGTCAGCACTGAGAACAATCTTTAAGGATTAGTGTATGCAGAAAAAGAAGAAAGTTTCACACATGAGAACACAGGAAAGAATACATTCTATGAAAAGAACAAACAAAGGAGACCTGGGAAAGAATCAATCACATCAACACAGCAAACTTCCAACACTCCCAGGAACAGAACAGCAACAAGAGCAGCAAGCAACAAAGTCGTAAACAATAGCAAACCCTTCTCAATTATAGCCTTGAATACCAATGGCCTTAAGACAATAATTAAAAGACACAGACTAATGGACTGTATTTTTTAAAATGTGATCCAATTATCCGTGGTCTCCAAGAAACTCACATAGCTAGGAAAGAAACTGAGAGTCAACGGTTGGAAAGCAAACTGTCAAACAAACAGAAGCCGAAAACAAGCTGGTAGAATGATTCCCATATCTGATTACGTAGATCTCAAACCAAAACTAGTCAGAAGAGATGAGGTGGTTGACTGGGTATTAATAAAAGGAACAGTTCACCAAGAGGATGCAACCATAAATGTTTCTGTCTTGAATCTTGAGACCCCAGTTTCATAGAAGACTACATAAACCCAGATATAGTCATAATGGAGACTTTGGTACTTCATTGGTATACCTAGGTAGGCCTTCCAAACTAATAATCAAGGGAACTCAGAGATAAACTATATCATAGATAAAATGGAACTAATAATCTACAGAACATTCCACCCATCTGATAGAAGTGAACTTTGTTTTCAGCCACAGATGGAACCATCCCTAAAACTGACCACATTATTGGCCACAACACAAGTATCATATATACAAAAAAAATCAAAATAATCTCCCACACTGTATCAGATCACAGTGGAATAAGCTAGAAAGCAATATCAAAACTAATCTCAGAAAATATACAAATATCTGGAGACTGAACAATATGTTTTTGAATAGGAAATGGGCCAGTGAGGATATCCGGAGAACTTGAAAATTCCTAGAAACAAACAAAAATGACAACACAAATGACCGACCAGAATCCCTGGGATACAGGCAAGGCTATCCTAAGAACTTAAACATTCCCATTAAAACAACAGAAGGGCTGGAGAGACGGCTAAGCAGTTAAGAATACTGACTGCTCTTCCAGAGGTTCTAAGTTCAATTCTCAGAGACCACAGGGTGGCTCACAACCATCTGTAATGGGATCTGACTGGGACAGTGTAGTCACATATATAAAATAAATAAATCTTAAAGAAAAAAAGAAAGAAAGAAAGAAAGAAAGAAAGAAAGAAAGAAAGAAAGAAAGAAAGAAAGAGAGAGAGAGAAAAGAAAAGGAAAGAAAAGAAAAAGAAGAATCTCAATTAAATAACCCAATTAGTAACTTCAGAACTCCTCGAAATCAAGAAGAATTCTACTCCAAATACAGCAGACACAAATAGATTTGTGAATTATGAATTACAGAATGCATATAATACATGGAATTAATCAAACAATTGTTTCTTTGAAAGTATTAACAAAATTAACCAACTTCTAGACAGACTAACCAAAAGAGACACAAATTAATAAAATTAGAGATGAAAAGAGCATGGTTGCGATAGACTGAGGAGGGCATATCATTAAGGACTGTTTTGAAATTTTATACTCTTGGAAAAATGAAAAATATAGAAGAAATGGATAAATGTCTAAACTCATATGGCCTGCCAAAATTAAAGGCAGAAGATATAAACAATCTGAACAGAGCTGTGACAAGCAAGGAGATTAAATCAAAAATTAAAAGACTCTCCACAAAGAAAGTCTCAGAGCTAGACCCATTTATTGCCGAATTCTACCAAACTTTCAAGGAAGTTCTAATAACAACACTTCTCAAACTGTTCAAAAAAACAAAAACAAAATAACAAGAATTAGAAGGACCATTACTGAACACAGTCTACCATCAAACAAATTTACAGCAAGTTCTCTGTAGAATGTGGGAAGAGGATTCTCATCCACTGTGATGGGGTGTAAACTGGGACAGACAAGCATCAAAATTGGTGTGGAGACTTCCCCAACAACTAAAAACAGCTCTACCATATGACCCAGCTATCGTGCTCCTGAGTGACTACCCAAATGAGGCCACATCCTACCACAGAGGCACGTTCACATCTGTTTCTTGCAGCTCTTTCCACAATAGCGGAGAAATGGAATTGGCCTGGATATCCATCAATAGATAAACGAGTTGAAAATTTGGTACACAAATATAACTGAATTTTATTCAGCCATAAAGAAAAATTAAAATGGGAAACTTTCAGAAAAATAGGTGGAACTGAAAAAAACACATTAAACTGAGTAGCCTGGACTCAGGAAGACAAAGGCCATGCTTATATTCAGATCTAAGTCCTAGTCCTAGTCCTAAATCCTAGTTAAATATGTGTATCTAAGTAGGAGCAAAGGTGATGTCTTAGTAATGATTTATTACTGTGATGAAACGATGACTAAGTTAACTTATAAACGAAATCATTTAATTGGGGGCTTTTTTTTTTCTTTCAGTTTCAGAGGGTTGGTCCATGATCACTGTGACAGGGATTGTGGTGTTAGGCAAGGTGCTGAAGCAGTGGCTGAGAGCTTGCATCCTAATCCCCAGTCAGTATGCAGGGGTGGGGATGGGGAGGGGTGCTGGTTCTAGCATACTTCCTCCAACAAAGGCCACACTATTGCTTCCCAAATAGTTATACTAACTGGGGGACAAGCATTTAAACATATGAGCGTCTGGGGCCATTCTCATGCAGACTTCCACAACACCCAAAGCAAAGCAATGTGAGACAGATGGAAAAGCACGGGGAAGAGAACAGAAGACAAGAGGGATTAAAGGTGAAGTGAGGACACTTGGGGTGAAAGGGAGCACTGCCAACAAGAAGAGAAGGGAGGAGTTCGAGCAGAGTGGGAGACTTGATCAAAAAGAGATACATATGAAAACGTCATATGGAAACTTGCTACTTTGTAAGCTAGTTTAAATAAACCAATAAATAAGGAATTTAAATAAGACATAGCTTGGGGCTGGTGAGATGGCTCAGCGGGTAAGAGCACCCGACTGCTCTTCCGAAGGTGATGAGTTCGGATCCCAGCAAACACATGGTGGCTCACAACCATCCAATCTGGCTCCCTCTTCTGGAGTGTCTGAAGACAGCTACAGTGTACTTACATATAATAAATAAAATAAATCTTTAAAAAAAAAAATAAGACATAGCTTGAATAGATTATTTATGGCAGATGTTCAACAATGGCAACTTTCTCTGGGATGGAAATAAAACTCCACTCTGTGTCTGCAAAACATTGAGTGTGAAAAAGAAGTACGTTTTAACTATGGGTTACACTGTCATTCAGAGATTTTATTTCCAGAATCACCAGTTGGACACTTCAATACGAAAATCTGACAAACACTTTGACAAATGTGATCAGTTCATATTTGGCAAAACATTTGCAACCACTTTCTCTGTGACTTTGAATCTTTTTAATTGACTAATAAAACTTTATATATGTATCAAATGTTTTGAAATAGGGGTGTATTTTAGAATAGCTCACTTGAGGCGGTCAACATATGCAATAAATCATTGCTGATCATTTTTACAGTTTGAACACATCCTCTAATGGTTTTCAAAATGCAGTGTACCATTATTAAATACCACCACTGAGTGTCTTCCTCCGACCTAACTAAAAAAATGTGTGCTCTTTTGCAAACTTCTCCTCCTCCTCCTCCTCCTCCTCTGTCCCAGCCTCAAGTAACGATGGTTCTTCTCTACATCTGTAAGACCAACTGTTCATACCCCACACAGAGGTGAGATACTGTACTAATATCGAAAGAAATGTGTCTCCCTTATGCCGTTTCTCAGAGTAGCCTTCTGAAGAAGCTATGGATTCCGAGACACGGAAGCTCCTTTGCCTAATACAATCTTGGTTTTCTGATGTAGCTTTTGTTGCCTGTGCTTTTGGATTCACCTCCTGGACTCACCTCCTGGACTCGCCTCCTGGACTCGCCTCCTGGACTCACCTCCTGGACTCACCTCCTGGACTCGCCTCCTGGACTCGCCTCCTGGACTCGCCTCCTGGACTCGCCTCCTGGACTCACCTCCTGGACTCGCCTCCTGGACTCGCCTCCTGGACTCACCTCCTGGACTCGCCTCCTAGGACTACGTCTATGCAGCCACATAGTTTACTCTGTGTTGCATTAAAGCGGTTTATAGTTTGCAGTCTTGTGTTTTAGTCTTTCACGCCTTTTCCGTTGATTTTATTATATGATGTGATATAGAGAAATAATTCCATTTAAATATGGGTATCCAATTTCTCCAACAGACTTTATTTAAAACTCTTCCATTTCTTCATTGGATAATCTCAGAATCTTTGCCACCCTGCTCCACCAAAATGATTTTTTTAATACATGTATGGGTGTAGGTCTGTTCTGTAGAGCTAGGCAGCTTGGATTTTTGGCTTTGTTGATTTTTTAAAATTATTCACAGTCCCACAGTAAAACAATATACTCTGAATTTAAGTATACGATGACTCTGGTTTTGTGAGGTTTCTATTTTTGCAATTGTTAGCTTTCTTCAATATTCCTTTGCCTATTTAGATTCCTTGTGATTGTGTGTGAATTTGTTTTTAGGTAATTTGAAACTGGAGAGATGGTTCCAGATGCTCCAGCAGCATTTGCTGCTCTTCCAAAAGACCAGAGTTCAGTTCCTATTCTCCACATTGGACAGCTCACCTGCTCAAGGACCTATAACTCCAGTTCCAGGAAATCTAATACCTTCTTCTGACCTCTGTGGGTACCTGTACACATATGCATATACACACAAATACACACACAGGCGTATACTCAGACATAGATACACACTTATACATAAATAAAAAGGTATTTAAATACTTACAGCCTCGGTTTCTTTGGTTTTCATGGGAAGATATTTCCCTTTTCTACTTTCTATCTTTTGTTTAGTTTTTAAAAATATACATCCTAACCATATCTGACTCCAACCCTATCCTTAATGTATCAAGCCTACTTGGTTGATTGGTTGGTTGGTTGGTTGGTTGGTTGGTTGGTTGGTTGGTTATAACCTACTTAATGCTGCCCATATGCACAAGGCTGTAGAATCATCCACAGGGATGTGGGCAACCTGTCAGTGACCACCCACCAAACAAAAAGGACCCTTTACCCCTTAGCAGCCATCAGTTCTCAATAGCTCTTCTGCAGGAAGCCTGCCCCACGCCATGCTGGGATTTTTAACTAGCTTGATCTGACACAGGTCTAATGTAGATAATTATGGTTGCTATGAGTTCATATACAGCACAAGTCAGGTCCCGAGGATATTCACAACTCTCCTCCTCTTTCATAGTGTCCTTAAGAGAAATGCCATTTGTTAATTTTTGTTTGGTTTGGTTTGGGTTGGGTTGGGTTTTATTTCCTTTTTTGTTAAATATTTTCTTTATTTACATTTCAAATGTTATCCTCTTTCCTGGTTTCCTCTCCAAAAACCCCCTATCCCATTTCCCCTTCCCCTGCCCACCCACTCCTGCTTCCCTGTCTTGGCATTCCCCTACACTGGAGCATCAAGCCTTCTCAGGACCAAGGACCTCTCCTCCCATTAATGTCCAACAAGGCCACCCTCTGCTAGATATGCAGCTGGAGCCATGAGTCCCTCCATATGTGCTGTTTGGTTGGTGTTTTAGTCCCTAGGAGCTCTGGGGGTACTGGATGGTTCATATTGTTGTTCCTCCTATGGGGTTGCAAGCTCCTTCAGTCCTTTCTCTAGCTCCTTCATTGGGGATTCTGTGCTCCATCCAAAGGATGGCTGTGAGCATAAACGTCTGTATTTGTAAGGCACTATCAGAGCTTCTCAGGAGACAGCTTTATCAGGCTTCTATCAGCAAGCACTTGTTGACATCCACAATAGTGTCTGGGTTTGGTGACTGTATGTGGAATGGATCCCCAGGTGGAACAGTCTCTGGATGGCCTTTCCTTCAGTCTCTGTTCCATTCTTTGTCTCTGTATCTCCTCCTATGGGTATTACAATGCTTCTGTAAGGCAAAGGACACTGTCAATAGGGCAAAACAGCAACCAACAGATTGGGAAAAGATCTTTACCAACGCTACATTTGATAGAGGGCTAATATCCAAAAGAACTCAAGAAGTTAAACTTCAGAGAACCAGATAACCTATAAAAAATGAGGTTCAGAGCTAAACAAAGAATTCTCAACCAAGGAATATCGAACGGCTGAGAAGCACCTACAGAAAAGTTCAACATCTTTAGTCATCAGGGAAATGCAAATCAAAACAACACTGAGATTCCACCTCACACCAGTCAGAATGGCTAAAATCAAACACTCAGGTGACAGCAGATGCTGGTGAGGATGTGGAGAAAGAGGAACACTCCTCCATTAATGGTGGGATTGCAAGCTTGTACAACCACTCTGGAAATCAGTTTGGCTGTTCCTCAGAAAATTGGACATAGTACTACCTGAGGACCCAGCTATACCACTCCTGGGTGTATACCCAAAAGATGCTTCAACTTGAAATAAGGAAACATGCTTCACTATGTTCATAGCAGCCTTATTTATAATAGTGAGAAGCTGGAAAGAACTCATATATCCTTCAACAGAGGAATGGATACAGAAAGTGTGGTACATTTATACAATGGAATACTGTAGGAAGCCGGTGGCGCTGAGTGGTAAAGGGGCCGCAGCGGTGCTCTGACCGGCAGGGGGGGGGGGGGAAGGCCTGCGGCTCCGGGAAGGCCTGCGGCTCTGGGAAGGCCTGCGGCTCCGCCCCATTGCAAGATGGCGCAGGACCGGCAGGCTGCCAGGGAAGAGAGCCTAGTGCGCATGCGCAGCACTTTCCTCAGGCCCTCCTCAGGCAGTAGCCCCTCCCAAAGGGAAAATATGCTAATGAGGCACTGCTTGTAGTACCAGTGAAGGAAAAATATGCTAATGGCTCTGGCTTGTGGCACCAATGAATGGGCCACATGCAAATGAGGTGTGGCTTGGTGCACCAATCAGCAACCACTATGACACCCCTCCCCCTTCCCTGGGAGTGTATAAAAGCAGCAGCTCTGCTGCTGTCCAGGGGTCCTGGGAATCTACAAGCGAGGCGCTCCAGAATAAAGCTGACTGAGAAGATCCCGGTGGTGGCGTGTCTTTCTTGCTGGTCGACAGAGGCAGGGAGGCGCGCCGCAAGTACTACTCAGCTATTTAAAATAATGAATTCATGATAATCTTGAGCAAATAAATAGAACTAGAAAATATCCTGAGTGAGGTAACCCAGCCACAAAAGAACACACATGGTATGCACTCACTGATACGTGGATATTAGCCCGGAAGCTCAGAATAGTCAAGAAACAATTCATAGACCAAATGAAGCTTAAGAAGAAGAAAGACGAAAGTATGGATACTCTGATCCTCCTTAGAGGGGGGACAAATGCCATGTGAATTAGTCCTTAGCATGGCTTATTCATACAAAACAGGCCTGCCACTCAGGAAATCAGCAGTTCCCATGAGGCTGCTGGTGGAACTGTTTGTACTATCCAGCTGTCCAGCTGAACTGCTGACCCGCCAATATTCTCTTCAGCTGAGAAATGAAACTACTGGAAGTATTTTTAAGCATAGGAGTCTTTAGATCTTCAATGTCTTGTATGTCCTAAAAGTGATGGTTAATATTCACTTTAAAAGATGTATGTTTACTTCACATACATACATATTTTATATTGATTTCTTTTTCATTAGATATTTTTTCTATTTACATTTCAAATACTATCCTGAAAGTTCCCTATACTCTCCCCTCACCCTGCTCCCCTACCTGCCCACTCCCACTTCTTGGCCCTGGCATTCCCCTGTACTGGGGCATATAAAGTTTGTAAGACCAAGGGGCCTCTCTTCCCAATGATGGCCGACTAGGCCATCTTCTGCTACATATGCATCTAGAGACACGAGCTCTGGGGGTTCTGGTTAGTTCATATTGTTGTTCCACCTAAAGGGTTGTAGACCCCTTCAACTCCTTGGGTAATGAGTTCTCTAGATCCTCCATTGGGGACCCTGTGTTCCATCCTTTAGATGACTATGAGCATCCCCTTCTGTATTTGCCTGGCACTGGCATAGCCTCACTCGAGATAGTTATATCAGGGTCCTTTCAGCAAAATCTTGTTGGCATATGCAATAGTGTCTGGGTTTGGTGGCTGTTTATGGGATGAATCCCCGGGTGGGGTAGTCTCAGGATGGTCCATCCTTTCCTCTTAGCGCCAATCTTTGTCTCTGTAACTCCTTTCATGGGTGTTTTGTTCTCTATTCTAAGAAGGAATGAAGTATCCATACTTTGGTCTTCGTTCTTGATTTTCTGGTGTTTTGCAAGTTGTATCTTGGGTATTCTAAGTTTCTGGGCTAATATCCACTTATCAGTGAGTGCATATCAAGTGACCTCTTTTGTGATTGAGTTACCTCACTAAGGATGATATCCTCCAGATCCATCCATTTGCCCAAGAATTTCATAAATTCATTGTTTTTAATAGCTGAGTAGTACTCTATTGTGTAAATGTACCACATTTTCTGTATCCATTCCTCTGTTGAGGGGCATCTGGGTTCTTTCCAGCATCTGGCTATTATAAATAAGGCTGCTATGAACATAGTGGAGCATGTGTTCTTATTACCAGTTGCAACATCTTCTGGGTACATACATATTTTACATTTGATTTCTAGGGTAAGTAATATTATTATTTTAGTCCTGTGTTGCCTTGTGCCCTTAGCCATGTACTGAACTATATCAAATGCTATAAAGTTGTAGTATTCTAATCACTCCTGTGACTGTCTAATGTTTAATATAAGACTGCTCTCAGAGTCTATCAAGGCTCTAAAGAAAAATAGAAAGATATTGTACTACAGTTCCACAATTCCCTGAAATGTTCTGGAAAAAAAAATATATTGTTTTTTAAGACAGAGTTTCTTTGTGAACCTCTGACTGTCCTGGAACTAACTCTGACCTCAAACTCAGAGAGATCTACCTGTCTCTGCCTCCCAAGGGATGGAATCAAGGGCCTGCCATTTCCACTGGTCTCATCTACATTATTAAAGGCTACGTATGCATTAACTTGTTTTCATGACAAAATCTTGTTATTTTCTCATAATCTCCTTATGACTCCTTTTAAACAGGATTTGTCTGCTGTTGGATGGAGCTAGGGAGTTAGCTCAGTGGTTGAACAATGCTTGCCATGCAAGCCGGAAGCCCAAGTTCATACCATACTAAATGGTCTTTTAATGTGATGTTAAATGCACTTCTTCAAGAAATTTGGGGTAATCTATCTAGTGTTTGCTATGAATGAGCTTGCTGCTGATGTCTGAATCAGTTGGTTTGATACCTTGGTCAGCAGACAGGTGGGCCTGGCACCCAGGTCTATGGGATAACAAGGTATATTTGGTCAGAATTGGTTAGCTTGAAGCCTGAATCTGTGAGTGTAGGCCTGGGGGCTATTTCCCACAAGAGCCAGCCTGTAGCTTGAGTCCACAGAGGCTAAGTCAGCACCAGAGTGTAGCCTGAAAACCTTAGCCTACAGGAACATCCAAGTACTAGGATGTAGCCTGGCACCCTAGGTTCCCCCTGGTTTGTGCCAGAAGGCTCGATCTACAAGCCTTGGGGCTGTAGAAGCTTTCTTGGAATGGATTTACTGGATCAGATCCAGTGTGCAATTCAAGAGAAACTCTGGTGCTCACTTCTGTCTTCTTCCCCCAACTGGAAAGTCTCTCCATATGAAGAGCAACGTGTTGGAAGAAGGGACAGATATTATAAACCCATCTCCCTGTTCTTTCCAGTGTATCTCTTCAATCTGTTATACCCAGCTACTGTAAACCCATACGAGGTTTTCAAGTGCAGACTTTTGTTCAGTTTGATGTTTTTGCCAGAGTACAAATACCAGAGGGTTCTATGCCATCATCGTGTTAATGTTAATTCCCTCCCTCTGAGACTTCTCAGGCTACCAAAATTAGAGGCAAACAACCTAAAATGAGGACTTTTTTTTTTCAAACCGAAAGGCTCTACGTGTGCTTTCAATGTTATAATGAATCCTGACATGTGAGGTGTGTGAATAGAAATTTATTACCTGTTTGAAAACAGGCCAGCTATAACTTACATTGGGCTACATTAACTTACCCCACTTTCTTAAGAGAAATCTTGGCTCACACTGCATGTCACATTAGCACAAAGAGTCCCAAAGTCCACAGAAAACAGATAAACAAAACCCCTCCCTAAAACAGACTCCTTCCCACTGGAGCATCATTTCCAGGAAATCAAAAGAGATCAGAAATGCAAAATGCTGCCAAGAGCATGTGGTTGTTTCTGAAAACAGGATTTCCCTCAAAGCCAACCACTCCCTGAAGGAAAGTGCGTTCAGACAAGGCTTTAGAGCTCGTCCCAAAGGCCAACATTGAACCAACAATGAAAGTCTTTCCTGGCCTGTCACACTCCTGCTGTGTTCCCAGCTCCCTGTACAAGCTGCAGTGTGAGCCTTTGCTGTGGTCTGTACACTCCTTGTTTGTATCTTGATGTACAATCTTGTCTATAACACCGTGTCCATTTTCTTTGTTTGCAACAAGTTTTACTTGCAAGGAAAAGAAAACTCTTTTTCCAATCTGCTCCATTATTCTAAATTACCTTGGACTAAACCTGATTACACCCTATATATGCCCCACTCTGGATAAAAGATCTTGCTGGGTTCTCAGAGCGTCACTACCCAATGTTCAGTTCCTTCTTGGCCCTGCCAGACATTTATATTATTAAACTGGTCTTAATAATAGCCCTTGACACACGAATAGGACTTTTTTTCCTCCCTTGTACTCATTCGATCCTTCTAATAGTCCTGTGATGTGGGCAAGGACGTTATTATTATATCCCCTCTCTAGACAAAGCAAATGAAGACGGGCAATGTAGGCTTGCCAGCTGTGGTGATGGAGAGTGCCAGTATCGACATCTGTCACCAACTTCCCAATAAAGAACTCATCTCTTTGATGGCACCTCAGTAATAAACCAGGATTCACCCCAGCGTTCATGGCATCACCATTTGCCTGCACTGCAGCCTTCTGGCTGGGAGTGTCCTCCTCCAATGTCTGAATGGTAAGCCCCTGGGACCAGACTGTGTACCCCTCTGCTCGGGGCTAATATAGGGTCATGGGTACAAGAAGTCTAAATAAGTCCCTGTTGAACTGAGTCCACCCTGCAAGCATAGGGAAGCCCTATGCTTAGCATTTAGTAGATTCTTAGCAACAGTTACCTTTCCTCGACATCTTTTGTCTACTAATCATCTATTAGGTAATCTGCTAGTCTTCCCTAGTATATTCTCTAATGAGATTCCATTTCTCTTTATTTTTAACATAGTATTCCCTTTATTTTTAACATATTATATAAAACTAGACACAGAGTCAAAACTAAAATATTTTTATTGTAGCACGATCCTATACTGTAACACACGGAGACTCGAGGCTTTAAAAACCCTTGGAAGCAAATTTAAAACCACTTCAACATTAAATTTAAATTATTTACTATTACATTTGAATTGTTGCATATTCCTCTTCTGTTTTGACAATGTCTTTTGTACTAAGTAAACTGGAAGGTCACATGGCCATTTGGAGTAATGACAAGGTGGTATGTGTGACTAGCTGGACACCTGGAAAGGCTCTCTAATCTGAGCTACTCTCATCCCATTCAGGATTCACCTGAACTTCTTCACTGACTCAAAGATTTAGCTCACAGGTACCCTGAAGATGATCCTGGCCTGGCCAGCAGAGACCACTGGGGAATATTCTATGAACATTAAGCTTCCTCTCCCTCCGCTCAATGGTTTAGTTGCCTTGCTGAAATGCTACACAATGATTGTACTTGGGTATGTATTATCTCTGCCTCCTGCACCCAAGGAAATCCAAGCATGAGGGTTTATCTACCTGCCCATCAGATATTTACACTCTCTGTGGGAAAGCCACTGCATACACAGTGACAAACTTTGTTTTCTAGATTCCTTATACATGGGTAAAGCCATGTGGTTGAGGTTCAAGGAAGTCAAATAGGTGTCTGTAGTATGCACAATATCCTGTCTCCTGTTTTTTTGTTTTTCCCTACAGGCAGATATCAATATCAATGTCCAGAATGACTTTAGGAGGCACATAGTGGAGATAGCACCACTTTGGGCCATCTCTTTCATTAAATGATCCCTCAAACTAAATACCTCTCTCCTATTTGCACATAAATGCATAAACTTTTCATTTAATTCAAAAGGATAAAGATAATTAAAATGAACCATTATCTGGATATTGTACACATAGCACAGCAGTCTCCCTCTCATCCACAAATTTGATTTTTACAATTTCAGTTATTAACGATCAGCCATGATCTGAAAACATCAGTGGAAAAATTCCAGAAATAAACAATTTGTAAGTTTGGAATTGCCTGCTGTTTAGAGTAGGACAGCAACATCTTAAGTACCCTTCTCTGCTCCACCAGAATGTGAGTCATCCGCACAGTGTGCACCAGCCTCATTGTTTATGTTCAGATAAGCTTTGTTTTATCGTAGCCCAAAGCACAAGCCTGGTGATGCCAGAAATCAAAATATGCCACAGAGAACCTAGAACATGCTTTTTATAAATGAAAAGCTTTATATGCTAGGAACACACATAATAAATACAGGATTCGCTACCATCCATAGTTTCAAGTCTCCTAGAATATGTCCCTACATATCTGAAGGGCTAGTAAAACGCTACTGTATTTATTCAGGAAATGTTTGATAATTTAGAATGAAAAAAAAAAAACCATAATGACAGTAGTTGTGGAACCATGCATGGGAAGCCTGGCTTGCTCACATGCAAAGCTGCATAAATGAATGTCACCAATGAGCATGCGCTCCTATGTAGGAGAACTTTGGTCTTATCCTCAGGATCTGGGTCTTGGATATCCCAATCCCTATACTTTGTTGTCAAAGATGGGCTGTACACCTTGTACTTCTATTCATTTATCAACTCTAGTGAGACTTTGTCCTTTGTAGGGCAACATACCAAGTACTCATTAAATCTAGTGCCACAGGGGGCTTACGAGTGTTGTTCTTGAACCTTATTATATATTATTATACCCATGATGCTCTGGGCCACCATTGTAGGTGGCCAATGAGCTTGTTACCTGTCTTCCAAAAGTCACCATTCTCCCAGCATGGATGCCAAATGCAGATTTACATATTAAGATATTTTAAATGGCAGCCTCTGAGGGCTCAAAGGGCACCAAGAGATCACTTGCCCATTCTCGTTCTGAATGTCTTAGTTCTAGAACTCTCCAAGGGAATGCACTGCTGGGATTGCTTTTTTGCCTTGTCTTTCCTTTAAAAGGAAGATCTTCTTCTGTCCTATAAAAAGAGGTTCACTGGGGCGGAATAGGGTGGTTCAGAGCGCTTGCTACTCTTGCAGAGGATCAGGGTCTGGCTTTCAGCATCCATACAAGAGGGCTCACAATGTCCTGTTACTCCAGTTTTAGGGGATCCAGCAACCTCCATAGAGTACCCATAAACTCATACACAGGCACACACATATGCTGAATTTTTAAAAACGCATATTTAAAAGAAAGAGACCTACTGCTTATATTCTCAGGCATATAGTTCCTGAGGTGATGAGCATAGAGGGGCAGCTATAGGTCCCTCAAAGACAAGGAATCTCTAATGGCTGTGAAGCACTTAATGAAATGTTCAATGAATGCCCTTAGTCATCAGAGAAACACAAATCAGGATGACCCTGAGATTCCACCTCGCACCAGTCAGAATAGCTAAGATCAAAAATTCAAGTAACAGAACATGCTGGTGAGGACATAGAGCAAAGGGAACACTCTTCCATTGCTGGTGGGAGTGCAAACTTGGACAACCACTCTGGAAATCAATCTGGCAGTTCCTCAGACAATTTCAAATAGTTCTACCTGAAGACCCAACTATATCAGTTCTAGGCATATATCCAAAAGATGTTCCACCATACCACAGGGACATGTGCTCTACTATGTTCATAGCAGCTTTATTTGTAATAGCCAGAAACTGGAAACAACCCCTATGTCCCTCAAGCAAAAATTGGATACGAAAAATGTGGTTCATTTACACAATGGAATACTATTCAGCTATTTAAAACAAGGATATCATTAATTTTTCAGCAAATTGATGGAACTAGAAATTATCATCCTGAGTAAGGTAACCCAAACCCAAAGAACAGGCATGATATGTACTCACTGATAAGTGGTTATTAACCATAGAGTAAAAAATACCCTTGATACACCTCACATACCTAAAGAAGTTAAGCAAGAAGGAAAGCCCAAACAAGGTTGTTTGAATCACACTTAGAAAGGAAAACAAAATATCCATAGTAGGCAGAGGGAGGGACAGAACTGGGTGTAGGTGAGGTGGAGGCCATATCAGGTGTGGGAAAAGACAGAAGAGAGGTCCAAAGAGTCAGGAGAATGAACGGAAATCTGTAGCTGCTCAGGGGTGGGGAGAATCTCTAGGAAATCCCCACCTGGAATGGGGGAGGCACCCAGGAGTCAATGTGGGTGACCTTAGCCAAGATGCCTAGCAGTGGAAACATGGAACTGGAAGAAGCCACCTCTTGTAGACAGGCAAGACCCCCAATGGAGAGAGAGGGACACCAAGCCACCCACAAAATTTGTGACACAAAATTTGTCCTATCTAGAAGAAATACAGAGATGGAGCAGAGACTGAAGGAAAGGCCAACCAATAACCAGCCCAAGTCAAAACCCATCCCATAGACAAGCACCAATCCCTGACATTACTGATACTCTCTTATGCTTGTAAACAGAAGCCTAGCATAACTGTCCTTTGAGAGTTCTACAGTGCAAACAGTGGACTGAAACATGCAGATACGTACAGTCAAACATTAGAGAGGGTTGGAGACACTTATGGAAGAGTTGGGGAGAAGATTAAAGGCTCTGAAGGGGAAGGGAAACCCCCAGGAAGACAGAGTCAACTAACCTGGACCTCTGGGAGCTCTCAAAGACTGAGCCACCAACCAAAGAGCATACACTGGCTGGAATGTGGCCCCTAGTACATATACAGCAGTTGTGTAGCTCAGTCTCCATGGCGTCCTTGTCTGGCCTCATGGGGAGAGGATACTCCTAATCTGGAAGGGACTTGACGTGCCAGGGTTGGGGAATACCAAGGGTGTGTCCTCTCAGAGGAGAAGGGTGGATGGGAGGGGGAACTCTGTGAGGAAGGGACTGGGAAGGGGAGCAGTGTTTGGAAAATAGACAGACAGACAGACAGACAGACAGACAGACAGACAGACAGACAATTCACAGCCTCCTAATCAAACTTCTTATCCCTGGGTCTCTTAGTTGTCTTCTCTCTCCCATTGGGAAGCCAAACCTGATTATTAATAGTCACTACTACTCTGCCAACTATCATTTTCCGGACCTGATTACTATCAATATTTTCTCTCTCTCTCACAATGTCCCCATTCATCATCTTTATCTTTTTATCGTTATTATTCTGAGAATCCCACGGTATTAATTGAAGTGATAAGAATCTGTGTGCTGGCTGCCCTGTGAATGTGTCACAGAGCCCAGTGGTCATATCTAAGATTCCAAGGGAAAAGTGTGTGTGCGTGTGTGTGTGTGTGTGTGTGTGTGTGTGTGTGTGTGTCCTTAAAGTCTCTCCACTTTTCCATGCCTTTACCTATACAGTGGTTCTCAACCTTCCTAATGCCTTGGCCCTTCAATACAGTATTTCCTCCTGTTGTGGTAACCCCCAACCATGAAATTATTTCATCGCCATTTCATAACCATAATTTTGCTATTGTTATGAATCATAATGTAAATATCTGATACGCAGGGTATCTGATATGTGACACCCTCCCCCCATGTATCATGTTGAGAACCACTGGCCTGTAACCTGCCTACACCCTCCTACATTTAAAATAATTTTCATGCTATGGATAATACTGAAAATAATGTAAGTGCTATGGTATAGATATACTTCTTACTAAGAGAAGATGACAAGGAAAACTGTACTTGTTCAATGTGGAATTTTTCTAAATATTTTTTATTTAGGGTTTATTGAATGCATGGGTGTAGAGGGCTGATAGCCTGTGTAGGATAGGATGGTGAGGTTAACTGTCAACTTGACACAACTGAGAAATCATGTGGAGAAAGGAGTCTCAATGAGAAATTATCTGGGCTGGCCTTTCAGCATGTCTGAGGCAGGGCGGAGTGGGACGGGGTGGGGCGTGTCTTAATGACCTTCTCACTGACATGAGAAGTCCCAGCTCCAAAATAGGCAACCTCAGGGCTTGGTTTGGAATGCTAGACTCTATAAGTCTGAAGGAAGCAGCTGAGCAACACACATGTATACATCTACTTCTCTTCATTTTTGACTATGAGTACAATATGACTACCTGCTTCCAGTTCTCACCTTGACGTTTCTATGGTGATGGAACTATAATCTGGAATTGTAAGCAAAAAATAAACCTTTTCTTTCCTAAATTGCTACCTGTAAGAGTATTTCATCACTGCAACTAGGACAGAAATAAGTAATGAAATGAGGTTATTGCTAAAGTAGACCTAACCGTGTTGTATTGTGAGGAGGAATGTAGAAAGCCTTGGAATTTTAGCCTTGAAAAGTTTATAGCTTAACGGCCGCTTTCTAATAGGAGCTTGGAAGATGGAAATGCAGATAGAAATGCAGACAGTGGGGGCTCAGTATATGTGAGGTACAGAAAGGTCATGAGGCCTCCATCAGGAACTAGCATGGGAGCCATTTTTATAAAACGTTAGTCAAGAATCTAGCTTCATCCTGACTGTGTCCTGAAAAATCTAAGTAAATCTAAACTTGAAGATGATGGAACAATTTTTGGTAGGGAAAGACTCAGGATGGACAGGTGCTAAAGAGACAGGCAGAATTAATATTTTTTTAAGAAATCCAGCCCCATTGTAGAAAATCCTCCTTATGTTACACTGGGGGAACAGGAAAGTGTCTCCTCAGGATCACCACACAGAAAGTGATGTCTCTGAGATACAAGGAGGCTGGATTCCACCTCAATGTCAAAACAGAACTCAGCAACGTAAGAATTACCTGCTTGGTACTAGTTCGTAAATCACAGAATACAAAAGTCAGCAGTTTTGTCTGAAGAGCAGTTGAGGCCAAGAACCTTTGACAAGGTTGGAATTCCCCCCCCCCCAAAAAAAAAAACCAGAGCCTCCAAGGCTCTCCCATGAAACTGTGACCGCAAAGCCTAAGCTGTAATAAGACCCCAGAACACTGGAGATGCCAGGACTGGGGGATGTCCTCCAAGGAGAACTAGAGGTATGGAGTGGAGCTGACTTCATCCTAAAAGAATACCTCCATCAGATATAGGGAGCAGAGTTGGAAGGGGTGGGGCTGCCCAGGCCTTTAGGGTCCTGAGAGATTTTATTGTTAGCCCCAGAAACCGATCACCAAAGCCACAAGATCTTTTGTTCTCCCTACTAAGTTTTGGAATTGCTTTGGTGTGAGTGTTCACTTGCTCTGCCCTGTTCTTCCCTTCTGGAATAAAGAGTCTTGATTCCGTGCCATCGTATGTTGAAAGTATTTAAATTATTTTGATTTGATAGGACTTCAAATAACAGGATTTGGACTTTTAAAGTGTTATGCTTGTTAAAGACCATGGGAACACTTACAGTAGAGCTACATTTTTTTCACGATGAGATAGCTTATGAACAAGGAATTAAAGGTTATGGCTTCAAGTGATGTGTTTGTGTATCAAGTTGGCAAGGGGGGGAGTTATGGTGGTGAGTTTTAACTGTCTACGTAACAATTAAAAGGAAAAGTAAAAACTATTATTTCCTAGACTTCAAGGCCTGAGCTTGATAGAATCCTATTTGTTTGAAAACACTAGTGTCTCTTTTAAAATGTCTCTACGATGCCTCCTCCTCTTCCACCTCATCACCGTCCTCTCTCTCTCTCTCTCTCTCTCTCTCTCTCTCTCTCACACACACACACACACACACACACACACACACACACACATCTCTCATCTCTCTTAAAGACATGGGTTTCACTGTGATATTTTCAAGCAATAATAGTATTATACTTTGGGTTGATAACTGAGTGGCTCGCAGAGGCACTGGCAACAACTCAGTATAGAGATGCAGCCAGCCCTGGATCTGAGCCAGTGGGAAGAAACGAGGAGGAAACCCTCAGAGCTGCAAACACAAAGCAGCCACTGCCCTCAACAGGAATCTGGGGACAAGGAAGTGAGTTCCACTAAAAATAGTGCTGGTTTAAGAGAAACAGCTTTCCAGAAAGGGGTGGGCCCTGTGGGTGTTGGTCAGGGTTCATGGCTCCATCCAAAGGATGATTGGTGGAACACTCCTAAAAGGGGTTGGGAACAGAAGTCACTAAAGGAAATGGGGTGGGATAGAAACAGGTAAATTATGTGCACAGGGATTAAAAACTGGACACGTGAGAAACTGGTCCAGCTAGAGGATGAGGAGGGCAGCAGATGGGACCTTGCCTACCGCTGTGGCCTACTGGTCTCTTGTTGCATAATTCCAGATTGTCTGCCCGAGAATTTGTGAGTCATTTGTGGGGAGAAAAAAAAATGGTCATTTTGAGAATTGTTGAAACCAAGGGCTGGTCCACCCATCTTCACCAAAAGCCTCAGAGAGTAGTACAACGCTTCCCACTTCTCAGCCTGGAGGAGCTGCTGTACCTGCAGGAAAGTGACCCTCTTCCCCTTCCCAAGACCCTTCTGCTTCCCCTTGTCCCTCTAGGAACACAAAAGTTCCCTCCTGCAGACAAAAGGTATGAAATGTGTCAGGGACTTTCATACTTGGTGAGAAGCATGAACATTGGACATTTGTGGAATGAGTTGGTACATCCCTCTGTAAGTCCAGCTCCCCAGAGCCTAAGAACAAGGCAAGAGAATCAGATATCACTGCCAAGAAGTTAGCATATTATAATTTAAAGCATCAGTTTCACATGCCCAGCACCTTCCCTCTCCTTCATTAAGGACCTGCAGCTCTGCATCCTTTTGGCTACCATCCATGGATGAAAAGGAGAATGAACGGGGGTGAGGGGGGAATGAAGAGAGGATTGTATATAGGACGGGTAGACACTATTCTGGACAAACAGAACTCAGATAGGCTATTCGTGTTCCTATCAGGAGCTCCTCATAGACAGTTGCCATGGGTCCTGAAAGGCCCAGTACAGCCACCAGCTGAGAATGAGTCACCCACAAAGTTGATAGGCTAAGCTTGAGAACAGATTCTGCGACAGCAGGCTGGAGCAGGGAGTGGCACTGTCTGATCTGTGAATGCCAGTGGGTGCCTTAGCATGCTCTTTAATTATGATGTTCTTGCTGTCTTGAGAAAGTCACAATTAGTTCTAGAAAGAGCTCTGGGGAGAAGAGTCTTGCAGCTGGTTTAACCTCGGCTAGAGCACACTAGAATTGAGGCAGACATTAGGTGATGGCTGTGGGTATCTGAGGAGACTCCCTAGCTTGGTCCTATGGGCGGGGCTAGTGTCTTGGATGATGCACATCCCTTGCAGGCATATGTGGCCTGCTACAGTCTCTCATGGTAGATTGGAAGTCAAAAGGCAGGGGAAACACATGCTACCATGATTCCCACATCTTGCCCCCATCATCCTCGTAAGAACCAATGCTTGCCACAGAGGAACTATTTTTCGAGAGACTTGGAGGGGGGAATGTCCTCTTATTAGCAGGCCAATAGGAAGAGCTATCAAGAAAAGGATCCTCGAATGAGAGTTAGAGAAAAGAATAATGTAATCTGAGAGGCAAGAGTATTCTTCTAACTCAGTACATGCCATGCAGATGAAGAGGGCAGCAAGAGGGGTGCAGCAAGCATATAACTCAGATATCTGCAAACTCATGTGGCCACTTATGAACGTTCTACCCTTGGGTAAGATCCATATATTCTTTAAACTCATCCATCTCTATAGGATGGAAACAGCAATGTCTTCCTGCGCTGGAATTGTAAGATGATGTTTGTCACTTGCCAGAACAAGAGAGGATTTTCTGAGCAGAAACAGAGCTTTGCAGCTGTTATGTCGTTGTAAGTCACTCTCCCAAGAACTTCCTGGTCACACGCATCTAATGACAAACCGATGATGTTCACTAGGCACTTCTCAGAAGAAATCACCCTACATCCACACTGAGACACCAAGGACCACCCAGGAAGGGAGGAGTGTGGGCTCCTCCCACCGGGTCTATTGCTCAAGTGAGCACATGTGCCTGTTTGTTTCAGTTGTTGGGACCAAGCAGAGATTGAACTAAGTGACCTCTAATAGTAGGACTTCAGGACCCTTAGAGGATGAGATGGGTAACCACAGTCCTTCCATCGACTCAGAAATATCTAATCCCTCTTAGCCCTGTGTTCCTGAGTCTTAACTGGCCGGCTGCATCGGCACACAGCGCTGACTTCCCATACCCGGAGATACTTGGTCAAGCGACACTTGTCTAGATGAGATGCACATTTCAGCCAGTCACGTGAACACCCACAACTTTAAAGACATTTGCCCATCACGTGACCATAGGTCTGATTCAACTGTAATCATCATCCCTCTAAATTCTTGGGTATTACCCTGAAGAATGCCCCAGGGAGGCAGAGAAGTGGAAGCAAGGGTGGTCAGTAGGCAACTGTCTGAACGTTGGTTCTGTGGTCCCTTAGTGAACGCAGAGATGGCGACCGACGGGGCACAAAACAGCTGTGAGGCAAAAATGAGACGGGATCCAGAGCACCCCTGGGGAGCTCGGCTTTATGGAGAGGAGAAAGGAACAACCCTTCGCAGCATGGGAGAGACAGGAAAAGAGCTGCGTGGTGACCCCACCAGGTGTTTAGATTTGGTAGTGGGGAAAGACTTTTAAATTCCGTGCTGGGGTTGGGAGGGGGCAATGTATTTTGTTTACAATGAATACAGGACAGTTAAAGTATCTGAGAGGATTGTGGGTTGGGATGAATGAAGTCAAGAAAATGGAGGTGCATGGCTATTCCTTGAGGAGGGCTAAAGAGCTGACCTCAGCAAGGGCGCAACTAGCAGTGCCCACCAGTCCTGCTTAGTGTTGAAAGTCATGAGCCTACAGCTAGAACAGTTACCGTAGGAAAGAAATGGCATATATATCTACCCAGCTGGGGGACTGAGGCACTCACCTGTATGCCTCGCTTTATGTGGGACTGTGTTGCAACAGAGGAATGTAAGAAGGAAAGAAGGCTTGCAAGGGAGGGAAATCATAGAATGGGCTGGAGAGAAGAAAAGAAAAGGGAAGGGAAGGGAAGGGAAGGGAAGGGAAGGGAAGGGAAGGGAAGGGAAGGGAAGGGAAGGGAAGGGAGAAGAGGAGTGGTGCCATCACTGAGCAGGTCTAGTTTCTATGAGAAAGCAGGCTGAGCAAGTCACCAAGGCAAAGCCAGAAAGCAGCACCTCTCCATGGTCTCTGCATCAGTTCCTGCCTCCAGGTTCCAGTCCTGCTTGAACTTCCTGTCCTGACCTCCTTCAATAATGAACAGTGATGTAGAAGAGTAAGCCAAATAAACCCTCCCCTCCCCAACTTGCTTTAGTCATGGTGTTTCAGCATAGCAATGGTACCCCTAACCAAAACAGTCGTCTAAAAAGTTCATGTATGGAAACCACGTAAGTGAGTAACCTGGTAACAACAAAATTAAAACCTTATAGTGTTTTGAATCAGGTTGCAATGGTGTGTTGGGCCACATTCCCAGCTGTGGGTGCATGCAGCCAATGGGCTGTAGGTTGAACACTCCTGATTCTATTGTCTATTTGACAGTTTGTGTCTATGCCCCAGTGTCTGAATCACTCTTGTTTTGTAAGGCCTGCTGCTAGGAAGCAAATGTCCTCTAATAACCTTTCCAACATTGTTTTAGCTATTCTGGGTCCTTTGTAAATTTTTTTTTGTATTTAAAATCAGCTTATAAATGTCAACACAAGCGTCTAGTAGGATTTTGTCTGAGAGTGTGCATGTCTTTAGAACAGTTTAGGAAGAATTGACATCTAAGTATTTTATGTTTTTGGAGTTATAGTTGATGTTACCTTTAAATGTTCATTTATCGGTGCTTCATTGCCTCTATAAAGATGCATTTATATTCCACATACTAATTCTAGTTATAAATTCTAGATACAAATCTTGAATTCTGTAACACTGGCAGTGCCAGAGTTCTTTCGCCTTTTGTCTTAGAATAATTAAAGTCTTAGTTATGTATGCCTGATATTTATGGCTTTCATTTCTCTTTGTCAGTTTGCTTTATAACAGGTGAATAGATGACCTTGCCATGCCCCTCTTGCTCACAGAAGGGATAAACTTAGGTTTTATGCCTTTCTTATTTCTCCCCCTGAACAGTAAAAGGCTTCGGAGTAGGAATCAAAACTTACTCCCAGATGTATCTGCCATTGCAGTAGAAGTCTGACATTCCAGAAACCTTTGATAAATACTTGCTGGTGTATTTTATTAGGTAAACTACAGACTGCAGAAATGCCTCGGGGCTGCTATTTTGATTCTTGGCCACATGTCGGCTCTCAAAATGGAGTGACAACTCATAAACAGGAAGGCAGCCACTGATGAAAAAGAAATACTTTTTAAAAAACATTAGTAGTTTCATAGACTGAGTTTTATATAAACATTATAATAGAATGCCAAGGCATATCCAGAGAGTTCTCTTTGATAAGGCCTGACAGGAGCCATTTGAAGGAAGGGGAAGAGCATGTGGAGAAGACATGGAGGCTGGAGAGTCATCCATTGTGGGAGAATCCAGTGTGAATAGCTTACTTACTACACTGATGAATGAGAAAGCAGAGAGCTTGGGCTGTGGCCATCAATATCATCTTTAAGGTTCATCCTTCCCCCATGCCCAGTGGCCTATGCAACCCAGCTATGCTCCATACCCCAAAGGTCCCACAACCTACCAGAACAGCTCAACCAGCTAGAGGGCAAGTGTTCCAACACATAAGCCATGAAGAACATCAGACATCCAAACCATAGCAGTGGCCGTTTTGAACTGGGTGTGAAATAAGGTACAACACATTGTGCTAAGTCTGGAGTTCTAGCACAAAGAACCATTACAAATAACAATAAGGCTCGAATTCACCAAACAATGATTCCTACATACATAAAATGATAAAAGGTTTTTGGAAAAATTAGATTCATCTATTCAATGCTCATGCACAAAGTACATACTTAGTAATGATAATGTTTGTAAGACACGTAGCTACTGTTCAAAGTTCTTTTTTGCAAAATAGTAGGTAACAATAGTATCTACCATTCCCATTTATTGGGAATTTATGCTAATGGCCTCAACTACTGATGTCATGTTACCTGTCAACAGTTAGAGCTAGGCTTTGCACCACACTCTGTTGGTGGGCAGGTTGAGGTTATATTACTTACCTAAGCCTTGTGCTCCTCCTGTGTGGCACAAGTCCAGACTGTAAGCTTAGTCAATATGCTATGCCTTCAGACTTCATCCTGTATTGAACAAGGACGTCTCAGTGGTCTTCTCAGTGACAGACTGAGTGGTTCACAGATCGTGGGCCATAACCATATATCAGCACTCTAACCAATGTCTAGAATGGGCTCTGCCATAAAACAGGTACTCAGCCAACTTAAAAGGTAACAATCATCCATGAATGCTAGCCATGAACCTCATATTTATCCATTTCACATCTCAACAACTGAAAAATAATTTCATTGAAACGTCCATCATGATGCTGACTCTGTCCATTTATCCTAGCAATTCTAGGCAGTTTATTGATCTTTACTTTCTGCCCTTACAACTATGTGCAGGCCTTATTTCTAATGATTTTAACGTTTTAAGTGTTGAATGGTGACGTTAGTATTGACACGAAAGATGCTTCTTAAAATCTGTTAACTGAATGTAATATCATTGCTGGCTTGCTTTGTGCATTTTATGATTTTTCTATCTTTTTTACTGCTACCTAACCTTCTTAATCTTTAAGCTTTACAATGTTTTATAAAAAAAGGCACATGACAGAATTTTATGGCAGCATCTTCAAAACTATTTTATTTTAGCTATCATATTTGCCCCATGTATATTTTTTATTTAAATATTTGTGGTTTTCCTATTTTTATTTTGTGCGTCATTTTCCTGTTTTTTTTTCCCTTTCTTTCTCTTAGTTAGTTTAATAATTAGTATTTTCTGTTTTCTGATTCTGTTTCTTTTTCTTGTCTAGTTCGACATTTTTGAATGGAATGCTAATTCTCTCAGTACCTGTCTTTGAAAGTTACCATTTACAATTTTTTTTAAACTTTGCTTTGTTTCATTTTTAAATGTTCTTTTCTGTTTCAAATAAGCCAGAATTTTAAAACATTCATCTTTTCCAAGAACAATTTGTCAACTGTTTGGCAGCAAAAGGCGACAAGAGAGAAAGAGAGCTGTTGGAAAGCAAAATGTGTGCAGACAGGAGCTATAAAGTGAAGGCAAGTGCTTACAAATCAGTAAATGTCTAGACTTCAAAATTCCGTAAGGTGAAAACAGAAGTTTTGATCTGCTAAGAAAAAAAAAAAAAAGAAAAGAATTACTTTTACTTGAAAAAAATATTTTTTAAAGCTAGAAGAAACGTTTTAAATTTTTTTAAGTACAGTGTGTATGTGTATGTGTATGTGTATGTGTATGTGTATGTGTATGTGTATGTGTATGTGTGTGTATAGGTGGTTTGTGTGTGTATATGTGTATTTGTGTGTTTGTGTATGTTTATGTGTGTATATGTGTACATGTGTATGTATGTGTATGTGTGTGTATGTGTACATGTGTGTATATGTGTGTTTGTGTGTATATTTATATGTGTATGTGTGTACATGTGTGTTTGCACATATGTATGTGTGTGAATATGTATGTGTATAAGTTTGTGCATTTACACATACACATTACACATACACATTTGTATGTGTATATGTGTGTGCATATGTATATGTATTTGTGTATATATTTGTGTATTTGTATGTGTATATGTGTGTGTGTTTGTGTTCATGTGTGTGTGTGTATGTTTGTTTATTTGTGTGTATTTGTGTGTGTGTGTGTGTGTGTGTGTGTGTGTGTGCAAGTATACACATGCCATGGTATTTACTGGGATATCCAAAAGTAACTTAAGGAAGTCATTCTTTCCTTCCTTCATGTAAGTCTCAGAGATCCAACTCATGATGCCAGGTCTGGCTAGGAGAAACTTTTGTGGTCTAACCAAGATTCTTATTTCCAGAGAATAGAAATTACCTGCCTAAATATTGATTTGTGGCCATGGAGCACACTGTGAAGGAACCTTTTTTCAGCAGCTACTCATACATGGAGTTAGAGAGAAAGCCTGAACGTGAAATATGATGGCCGTGAGGGTTCCTTCCATAAGCCTCTTTCTCCAAGCAGAACTGATATGTTCCCTTACCTGAGGGAAGGTGGTAGGAAACCTGATCACATATAGAAAGGAAGGAAAGAAGGAAGGGAAGGAGAGATGGAGGGAGACAGGAAGAAAGAGAGAAAGAAAGAGGAAAAAATAAAGGAAGGAAGGAAGAAAGAAGAAAGAAAAAGAGAGAGGAAGGAAGGAAGGAAGGAAGGAAGGAAGGAAGGAAGGAAGGAAGGAAGGAAGGAAGGAAGGAAGAGAAAGAGAGAGAGAGGGAGGGAGGGAGGGAGGGAGGGAGGAAGGAAAGAAGGAAGCCAATTACCAATTGTGTAATTACAATTGCTATCACTAGATTGCCTTTTTTTTTAACAAGTCACATGAGTTCAGGCATCCAAATCATGTGTATGTAGATGTTGCCTGGGTGAAAATGACTGATTGTTATCATTTAAAAAATCAGCACAACTAGTTTTCAAGTTGTTAGATCCAATCATTTAGAGATTTTAAAATCTATGGTCTCAGTATCAAAGCACAACAAATTGATTTTTCATGGCTAATCCAAGGTTCACTAAGAATATCCAAGAAGTGGGAGCAGGCGGGGGGGGGGGGAGGATACAGGGGACTTTCGGGATAGCATTTGAAATGTAAATGTAGAAAATATCTAATAGAAAATGAAAAAGAGAATATCTACAAGCAGTGAGCTTCTGAAGTTCATAAAGAAAGTCATCTGTTGCTTTGCAGACATTATCTACTCCAGAGATAGTAGAATCGTGTGAAGCTGTGCTTTCTAGACTAGTATTTTGTAGAAATCCAATTCTAATGGGTATCACGTGATCGCTAGGGAAAAAATAGTCATAAGTTCAATTACACATGAACTTTAGGATTTTTTTTTAAGTATTATGTTGAGGATTCTCTAACTGACCCAAACAGTATGTTCTTCCCCACTGTGTTCTTTCACGGAACACAGGTTAAAATTATAATTAAAGAAATAGAGGTTTTTTTTTTCAGGGCTGGAGTGATGACTGTGGACAAGAGTGCCTTATTTATAAACATGAGGCCTTAAGTCCAACCCCACAGCACTAATGTAGACATCTAAGTATGGCTGCATATACCTGAAATATCAGCTTCCAGGGACAGAGACAGTAGAGCCTGAGAGCTCCCTGGCCAGCCAGCCTAGACAAAACGGTGAGCTTCCGGTTCAGCGAGAGACCCTGTCTCAGTGCAAGAAGGTAGAGTGCAAGAAGGTAGAGTGCAGTAGGAGACATCCACTGCCCTGCTCTGACCTCTGCTTGTATATACATGAGCAGGCACACCCCAATTGTTTCCATACACACATGCACGGCACACACAGAGTATAAACTTGGCAGATAACACAGTTATCCTTCTCACTGCTTTTCAAATCTGATAAGATATAAATGACATGACATCTACCACTTTGACTATCTTTAAATGTACAGTTACAAGTGACTATAGGGTGCCCAGTCCCAGCTAGCACATCTACAGTGCAACCCCTACTCCTATGGCTCAGGAAACATTGTTGAAGAAAGGATAAAAATCATAAGAGCTGGTGGTCTAGGATGCCTGCAGCTAGATAGTGTTTCCTAGGCAGGACAGGAATGCTACATTCATGAAGTCTCAACAATAGGGCAGGTTAAACAAGACCTGTGTAATGCAGCACAACAGCTGGCATGCCAAGGTCGATAGAGGATATTTTACCAGGTCCCATCCAGATAAAGAGCTATAAAAAATCAGTAGCAACTGAAAGAGGAAGAATTAGTCAGTGTTCTCCAAAGTCTAGTCCCTGGCAGGTTAACCAATCCCAAGTGATCAGCACTAAACACACATACATAGAGCAATACTGAATAGACCCCACAGGTCATCTATACATGTATGTGAATGTACGTGTAACACTAGCAATTATAGGAGAGATTATGAATTTGAGAGGGACTGGGAAGGTCTCTGGGGGAACAGGAAGCATGGAAATGATGTAAGTTTGGAACACATATGAAACTCTCAAAAGTGTAAATATATATTTAAAAAAAAATACAGTTCACTGAACTGTAGCCAAGCAGGAACAGCAGTGGAGTGATGGGGACACCAACCCACCCACAAAACTTTTCACCCAAAATTTATCCTGTCTACAAAAAAAATGCAGGCACAGGGGATGAAGCAGAGACTGAGGGAATAGCCAACCTATAACCCATGTTAAGACCCACCGCATGGGCAAGCACCAATCCTTGCCACTAGTAATGATACTGTTATGCTTGTAGACAGGAATCTAACATGGCTGTCCTCTGAGAGGCTCCATCCAGCAGCTGACTCAGACAGATACAGAAAACCATGGCCAAAGAGTGGGTGGAACTTAGGGACTCTTATGGAAGAACAAAAGGAAGGATTGCAGCCTCTAAGGGGATAGGAACTCCACAGGAAGACCAACAGAATCAACTAGCCTGGACCCTAGGGGCTCTCAGAGTCTGAACTACCAACCAAAGAACATACACAGCCTGGACCTAGGCCTCCCCACACATATGTAGCAGATGTGCAGCTTGGTCTTCATGTGGGTGCCAAACAACTGGAACAGGGACTATCCCAAAAGCTGTTGCCTGTAAGTGGGATATGTTCTTCTAGCTGGGCAGCTGTATCTGGCCTCAGTGGGAGAGGATGCACCTAGCAACACAGATAGTTGATGTGCCAGGATGGAAGATTCCCAGTGGGGCCCCAACTCACTCAGAGAAGTGAGGAAAGGATTGTGGGAGGGGGTGGCTGAAAGGGATCAGTGAGCAAGATATAAAGCAAATAAGTAAATAATAATAACAGCAATAATAATAATAATTGTTATTATTATTATACAGTTCAATGCCACTAAATGCATTTGCGTTGTTCTGAAAACATTGTCATCCATCTCTAGAACCTTTTATTCTTTAAAAATCGAAAGTCCCCACTCTTTAAATAATACTCCCCATCCCTCCTTCCTTCCAGCCCTAGCAATCACCATTCCTCTTTCTGTCTCTATGAAACTGACTGCTCCAGGTAACTCCTAAGTGGAGTCATACAGTATTTGTCTTCCTTTATGACTGTTTGGTTTCCCTCATCCTAATGTCCTCCCAGTTCCCCTGCATTGCAACATGCAACAGAACTCTCCTCCCGTTCTATGGTAAGTTGTGTCTTACCGTATACATCACACTGGGCTGATTTATTGATGGGCACCTGGGCTCCTTCCACACCTTGCATGTTGTGAAAAAGGGCTGCTATATTCACTATGCTTTATTTACTATAAATGTTGCTGCTTTTATTCATGACTCTGACAAAAACATTAGTCCAAAACTTTTTTTTTCCCTTTTTCTTTTTCTCATTGTCCCACACAATATGCTTTCTACTGATTAAAACTTCCTGTCTCTGAATTAGGCACTTAAAGGCTTTTTCCATCTTGTGTCAAAGTTTTTCACAATCTACGTGTTCCACCTTTTCAAGCATCTGGCAGCCACACAGAGCCTTCTAGAAAGTAGAGTTGTCTTTCTTTGTCTATAATGAGCTTCATACATCCATGAACACTCTCAGGAGGGAACCCAATGACAGAGTTTCAGGGTCTTTTTTTCCTCACAATTGCGCGGGGGGGGGGGGGGGATGCTCTCTTCTTAAAAGAAAGCCATTTTCATCAAGTGATTAAAATATTGTGGTTGCAGCCCTTACTGGGGTGAAATTTTATTGCTCTCCATTATAATTCCTCCATGATTGAAGAGCAAAGTGGAGGCACACTGCTTTCATGTAGAGGCAGAGAAGCATGAATTGACATGACCTCAGGCTGCGTGCGTGAGAAGAAAGTATGCAGATGCTCTTAGGAATGAGAAATCACACTGGCCAGTCACACCACAGGAAGTGGGAGGGGGGGCAGAGGTCTAGATCAAGAGTAGCAGAAAAGCCCCAGCGTCCATCCCTGGAAGGCATTATTGACACCTTCCCAGGACAAACTGAATATGGAGACGTTAACACCCTCTCTCCATGTACAGGACATAAATCTCACATCACATTCTCCAGCTCCAGGCACACAATAACTCCGACTCCGACTCCGACTCCCTTAAGCCAATTTACAACTTCTGATTGCAGGGGAACTAGTTCTCCAAATCCCTCACCAGCCCCCCTCATTGCTCAGACCTTCCAGATTTAAATAAAAGCAGACCACACTGGACCCCTCACTTTAAAAGCAGCCAGTACCCTCCCTGCTCCTTCAGTTGTAGTTGACGGAGGACGAGAAACTTCCCTTTCCTGGTCACTGTTGAATCCAAACCTGCCCCTTTCAAAGAATTCTGGTACTTGGAGAATTCTGGCTTCTTAGCCTGTTTTCTTCTCCTCTTTGATTTCGTTTACTTTGGTTCATACCTGGAGCTCAGTCTCTTCCCCTTAAACTCTCAAAGCAGAACATTGCTCCCTCCCTCTGGCGGGTATGAAGAGTGGGTTTAACAAAGATCCCAGAATGCTAACAGGGAGGTCACGGCCCTTGCAAACCAATCAGAACTGAATACAGAGGCTTTTGCCTGCCTCCCCTTCTCTGTTCTATAGGACTTCCTAAGTCCTTTTCATGGCATATCTTTGGTTATGGAAGGAAGAAAGAGAGATCGAGGGGTCTGACCCCTTGGTCCCCTGAACGTATCCACCCAAAGTTGGGTTTCCACTGCACCTTCTTCAGTTACCATTAGCCAACCTAAGAAGTTCTCCAATGACCATTTTAATGTCAAAAAAAAAAAATAGTGCATTAAGATGCTTCCCCACCACCCTTTCTCTAAGAGACAGAAAATCATCTCAGTTATCAAATTAAAGCCCACCGTACCTGATCAGATCCAACCTTCACTCCAGTGCTCCACGCCTTTCTAAAGACTCTGAGGGTCAACCACTAAGCATGGCAAAGTCCTACGCAAGATGCCAACCCTTCAAGATGAGCTTCTCATTGGCAGAACGCCTACAAAGGTGAGATCTGGGGCTATGTGACACTCTCTCCCCTAGCCTCCTACTCCTCCATGTTTGGATCAGAAAGGAAGTTGCTCCACTTGGAATCACAGGACTTGGGAAGTCAGAGACACTACTTTGGAGAGCCCATCCAGGAAAGTTGAGAAGCTAGGGGAACTCTTTGTTAGTCTGGCCCTGGCACTAGTCCTTCCATGATGTGGCTCTCCCTTTGTTTCCTAAGGCCCACTCACTGAATACCCTTAAGACATGAGTTCTCCTGTGAGGGGTGAACACTTAGGGAAGTGCTGGTCAAGCTGGCATCCCCCATTTGGTCACCTTGGCAGTGCATTTCACACTATAAATTATTAACCTAGCATTTGGTTTCGTAAATTCTCTCCTTGAAAGGCTTGTTAGTGTGAATCAGCATTCCAGCCCACATCAGCCCTTAACGCAGGTCCTATTGAAGGACCGGTGCACACTCCAAGGCAAATGTCACATGGTGTTGAGTCTCTTTTGTCCTGAGCCAGCTTGTCTTTCCCAGATAACTCCCCTCCTCCAGTTTTCCAGGTCCTACTGTTCAGTCCAAGAAAATAGAAAATATCTTGAAAAACTCAAGCAGGAAGGGATTTAATTCAGAGAATTAGGTCTTTTGAAGTTCACCAAAAGGACTTGAGGATCAGGTTCCAAACTGGTCATCCTGAAAAATCCCTAGAGAAATAAAATCGGTCCTTTGTGAGAACCACTCCTCTGGACCATAACTGTAGCCACAAAAGCAGAAATTCAGCTCCTGTCAACTGCTTCCCAGGCCCAGAAAACCAGACACCCGACAATCCAATATGTAATTAAGATTCAAAGTTAGATCAGAAACCTGCGAACAACACCTATCCTTCTCTACTCCTGGGAAGATGGGGCCTGAGCCCTGAAGCCATCAGTAGTATTTTCATGTATTCCTACAACCGTTTTGGTTTTTTTTTTTTTTTCAGGGAAGGAGGATAAAGGAAAAGGAATAATATCCAATTCACTTCATGTGTGTGTGTGTGTTCACATGTAGGTGGGTGCACATGTGTGCACATGTGTGCATATGCCGATGGGAGTGAGAAGAAAACCTCAGGAATACCATCCACCCCTTTTGAAACAATCTCTCTCATTGGCCTGGAGCACACCAAGAACTCTCCTGTTTCTACTTCTCCAGCACTGGGATCACACGCATGTACCGCCACACCCAGCACTTTTGCATAGGTTCCTCAGATAGAATCCAGGGCTTGACTCAAGGTCGGGTTTTTCATGATGTTACAATCGAGGTGTCATCTGGGGCTGACATTATCTGAAGGCATGGCTGGAGATGATACTGCCACTGCTGAGATATGCCAGTCATAGGGCTTGTCACATGGCTCATTGCAGACTTCAACTCCTTACCATGCAGATTTGTCCAAAAGAAAGCCTGTGTATAATCATGGCAAGCAGCTTGTCCCAGAGCAGGAGACCTCACACTGCAACTCAGCATGGTTTTTCTACTACATTGAGTCACTTTGAGTAACCACTTTCAAGGGATAAGAAATTAAGATGAAAACTATAATATAAAGATGAAGAGAGATCGGATGATTTGGGGTACATTTGATGATGTTGTGATCATGTGTGTGTATATGTGTGTGTGTGTGTGTGTGTGTGTGTGTGTGTGTGTGTGTATGTATGTGTAGAAAAGAAAGAAATTAAAACATCTACAAATGTTTGACCCATGGCACAAAATGAATAACAACATCATTTAATAAGAGGTGAAGTTCAGAGGGTAGAAAAATCAAGTTCTGCCTTGGCCTGTTACAGTTATGATTAAAGACTCAAGCTCATTTATTGAGCGAACAAATACGCTTACATATTTGAAGAAAAGACAAGACATGATGAAACTTGAGATACAAATATAGGAATTACCAAAAATGGCTTATTAAATCTTGCCATTATCTGAGATCTCTTGGGAAGTACCAAGAAAACAAGTCTTGACACTAAATCCTAGGAAACTCCAAATTTCATCATTACGTAAGTTGGTTAAGAACCATATGGAGGACTAAGAAGGTACGACCAAAAAGGTGACAAGGTAAAAAAAGAATGTGGATTCTGAGAGCCAAAGCAGGATGCTGGATGCAGGAGCAGATGCAGAGGCCATAGAGGGATGCTGCTTATGTGGCTAGCTCAGCTGTTTTCTTATAGAACCCAGGACCACCAGCTCAGGAGTGGTACACCCACAATGGGCTGGGCCTTCCCATATCAATCACTAATTAAGAAGATGCTCGGCAGGCTTATCTGCAGCCCCATTTTACTGAAGCATTTTCTCCACTGAGGTTCCCTCCACTCAGATGACTTCAGCTTATGTCAAGTTGACATAAAACAAATGTCATTGGTGCCCCCCCAAACATGTTTGCGATGGAGGTATGAGATATAGGTAACTGAGGAGAAAATGGGAAATTGAATACGGAGAAATAAAACAGACACAGACCTTTTGAAGAGTGTTGCCATCAAGTGGCCAGAAATGTGAAACAGTAATTCAAACTGACTAGGGACATGGGCTTGTTTCTGAAAGCAGGGATCCTAGACAGAAGCAGGGATGTTCACACTGTGACAGGAGAGAGACTATTGCAAGTGGCTGATTTTGTGGTGGGAGTATGAAGCCGCTGTTTCTGTTTTGTCCCTGAGACACCCATGTTGTCTGAGTTTGCAAGGCCCAAGGAGATTCATGCTGTTTCAAAACCAAAAATCAATAACAACAACAACAACAATAAAATGGAGCAGTTTCCCATGTGCCCTATGCCAGAATCACTTGATTGGATGATTTTCTTGGGGACTGTTAGCTCCATAAAAATAAAATAGTGCTCAGTTTGTTCAACACTGGTTCTCCAGTGCCTGGAGAATTAACTGTGGAAAGGCAATAAAGTGGGTTTAATTAACCACTTACTCCAGCCAACAGACGTAAGAGACAAATACCAGCCCTTTACTTATGTGACTAAGAATTATTAGTCTTCACGGCAA